>VXAA01006231.1:235501-286875 GCA_013399115.1 Anseranas semipalmata | reverse complement strand
TGGAGGATTTGTAGGTATGGACAATAACATGTATTTTACCTAATCTCTGACAGTTAGCAAAACGGAGAGTCCAAGCTGACTTCCAGCACAAGTTAAAGTGATTTTAGGATTATTTTAACTAGCACCAGAGGATGGCATTCCAGTTCAGGATGCTTGCCCAGGGCATATTATAGCAAACCTGGACTTTCACCCACACTCTGGAAAATTCATCTCATCTGAAAGATGAAATTACTATGTTGATGATCAAAAAATATTTGGATAGAAACCCCCTTGCATTTGAATAACTGTTTCGTGACCACCGAGTCTGTTAGTGTACAACTGTATTTGTAATTAATGCTTTTAAAGAAACAAAATGTGTTTATGCTGGTGTNACATACACACACACATACACATATTTTAGCAGCAAGGCCTATGCAGGTATGACAGGGTATTTTTAAGATCTAAGAGGCATTTGAAGATTTCACACATGTCTGGCACTACACTATGAGACAGTTTAAAACATCATTCTATGCATGGAATATGACTAATAAATTTAAACAATCACTGCATAATTAAAGCTTGTGAGCCAGTTCACTGAAACGATCATGTAGGCAACAAACTAACTGGGTAATTCTGCTGCTGGAGTCAGGAGAGTGGTCCTGATTAAAAAGCAAATTGCTGTTAGATCCAGGTTTTTTTACAAACAGTTTTACAAGTAGAGTTAAAAAGAAGAAAAAGAAAAAAAAAAAAAGCTAAAGTTTACAACTTAAGGCCTGGTAAGGCTACATGATGGTCACAAAACCTATTACTACCGCCTGGCCAAACCAAACTGGATAGGCCACAGGGCTGTTTATGGCCTAGGAGCAACCTACAGACAGGTGAGCTAACTCTGTGTACATTTACTCCGTTTTTAATCAGCCCAGTGACATCCACTGCAGCCCAACTGCAGTGGTCGTACTCTAGACTGCACCGTTTCAAGCAGTTGGTTGAACTTAGCCCATTCTCAACGAGTTAGAAGGCAAATTCAGTCACTGGGGGCCTGAAGAGTGATGTAAAATATGAGACCATTGCATTTGGAGTGGAAGCACTACAGAGAATGGCATTCAAGTTCACTTTGTGTTCATTTGAAGATCATTATTATATTGCCGTACTTGTCAGGCCGGAATGTTGAAGTGTTACAAATTTAGCCACTTTCCCCTCAACTTGTTCAGGAACATCCACTTGGAATCTGATTATCTTCCTCTTGACACAAAAACTGTAGAGCTGAAGAAAACAGAGTTTACTTTTCTACCAATTTGGTTTGGTTTTACTTCTACAAGGCAGCACCAATAAGATAGCCAGAGATACTGATGAAGATTTCTCTCCTTTTGTCACGTCAAACATAAAGACCATGCAATCATCCCAGGGATTCCTCGAGGGTGATTATGTGGGAGCAGTTGCCGCTTAGTGCTGACAGTTTTTCCCAGCCTGCTCTCACACGCCATCCTTCCTTTGAGTCAGGGAATATCTGCAGTGGCAGAGGCAAAATCCTCCCTCCAGCCTGCCTCATCACACCATACTCAGACAGAGGAATTTCCCGAGGACTGGTCTGCACGACTAAGCTGGAGGCAAATTTGCACAAAGCATGTGTGGTATATTTCAAACCTGCTACTGAGATAATAGCCTCTTAATTTTACAATCAAAGATTTTCAGTGCAGTACATTTCCTTAACAAAAAGCTACAGTGTATTTCATTAAGTTGTTTTTGTTTCTGTGGTCATTAGCATCATCTATCACTTGCTAGTCTACACTTTAGCTAATAAATATTATTTCCCTTCCACACCAACCTGATTTTACTTGTCCTCTTTCCAATCACCTTTAAGAGCACCCCAGAATTTTGGAAGGCTCCGAAGATCCTATTTCATCCCAAGGTTCCCAAAAGCCGTGAGCATACACAACTGACTGGTACCTGTAAATCTGCCGCAGGAGTCACAATATAAGTGTGAGGTGCATTTATTGCTTTTGTATAGGAGTTGGTCTCTGGAGCGTATTCCGAGTGTTTGGACCTGAAGAACATACCATGGGGATCACTGTTTGCCAGCAAAGTATCTTCTTATGAAACAATGATATGTTTTGAAGCACTCCTTGTTTTCTGTTTATTTGTGATTCCATGTACCCCCGGGTTAAAGTGAGCTTCAAAGAATAGTAAGTAGGTGTCTAGATGTCACTGGGATTCACTTGCAGATTTGAAAAGCACATCCAAAATAGCACACTTCTAGGAATTGTTTTAATGTGTTACAATTTGCAGTCATTTTCTACAGAAAGAAACTTCAGGAAGGCATCTATTTCAGAGCTATTGCACTTAAGATTTGATGATGAATAGAATTGTGCATATAAAAAAATGATAGGATAAGAAGAATATTCATGAACACCCTTGTCAAAGCCTATTCCCAGTAAAACTGGTCAAATTTACACACTCATTTATAAGCTGAGGAGTCGGTTTACATTAACATTCCACTGCCTCTACATCATTTTGTGCCCAAGGTAGAAAAAGAATTAGAGCATCTTCCTGACACGTCTGGGTAAACCACACAGGATTTGGGAGTCTCTGGAAAGCAGAATGCCCTCCCGAATGAACCAAACATCAAGGACAGTCCAGTTAAACTGCTGAAAGTTTCTAGTGTAAACTTGAGCCAATATTATTTGAAATAAAAACCTGTGCTCATTTCCAGAAACTAACTGGTATTTCACTAGCAGATTCCAAGTGGGAGATGCACCACAGCCAGGAGCATGCAGAGTGATACCTGAACTCACCTAAGTTCACAAAAAAGTTGTAATGAAGATGAAGCAATATCAGCTTCAGCATGCAAAAACAACTCAGATCCAAGATGTACCTCTCTCGTGACTTGAATCTACCTGTCTGGAAGTTCTATTGTAAAAATGAATGATAAAATATGAAACAGAGAAGATTTTAATGACAAAAAAAAAAGCCACAGCTCAGGAGAAGTCTACCATTTTGACCAGAATATTACACATATACCTGTTAATATGTTCATTGTTCCCTGAAAACAGAGTGAACTAAGTAGCATCAAAGACACGCACACAAAAAAGATTATCTTAGCTGGATATCAGAACATAGTGGTTAATGGAGTCAAAACTCTTTGGAGAGAAAAATTTGCCCTTTTTTGATCTGTAGTTGCAAGGAGTCAGCTCCATACTCAGATCCCTTTAAAGGCATGCAGAATGAGAGGGATTGTAACAGAGGAGTGCATCAGGAACAAGCTCATGCTATAGATGGGTAGTTTCAATAATCTTTTCTAGCTTAGTGTAGTACCGAAGCTAGACTTGATTCACTGCGGAAGCCGCAGGCCTTTTTCAGAGCACAGTCCACATGGGATCGGGTGTAACCTGAAGAAAGACAAGCAGGAACTATTCCCTGAATGTGTTCATCAGTTTGCAGGATGAAAAGCAGACTGCTTTTGCAGAGGATATCAACATCACCGAACAACAGCTTTTTTAATAAAGCAAACACCAGTTGTTTGCTTCCTCTTAAAGAAGGGAGATAATCCCTTCCCTAATCAATTAGGGCTCTAAGCTTTCTTGGCTTTGCTTTCTCAGTTTGCTTTCTCAGTCTGGGATGCATTTTACAATATGGTTGTATGTACAAATTATTAAAGAAATGAACCCTATAGTGTCTTATAAGTGGTGCCACAAAAATACTGTGAGAGGGAACATCCACAATGGGTTCTAAGTCAATACCGCTGACTATTTAAGGGGCAGGGGATGCTTAAATCTTGTTTGAAGATTTCAGCTGGGATAAAACTCTCAAAAAACTTTCAAGCAGAAAAGCGAAGAGGATTGGAAGAGGGGAGGCAGGGACAAGGTGGTGCAAGAGGGACAAGAATTTCCCCAGCAGCCTAAGTCTGGAGGCTTAAAGTAACGTTCCAGCCTGTTCTCTGGGAGGTTTGCTCTAAGCGTGACAAGGTTGAAAAACCTCACCAGTGCTAACCATGGGCTGTGCGCTGACATGAGCAAAGAAGCACAAGCCTGAGAAGTTTTTGAGTCCAAAGAAGTCCTGTGCCATGTTCAAGGACACTCACCATCTCTTCACACCCCACACATGCCACACAGTGAGTTTACTCCTTACGTTTGGGCTGCTTCCTGGACTCACGTGTACACCAGCAAACTCAAGAGCTGCAGAGCAATTGTAACTCTGGGCATATGAAACACAGTAAAACCATGGCCCTTCTGGCCATTGAGAAGCCCTAAACTGTAAAGTGTTACAGTAGTTTGGAAGCAATCAGATAAATTCTATAATTCAAAATTTTTCAAGCCAGCCCCCATTCTCTGCCCACTTACTCTTTCTCAAACTCCCTAGCTAATAAAGCACCTTTCATCTCAGCCCCTTTTGAGATATCCTGTAATCACGAAGTTATTAAACAAAAAGACATCTAAATTGCTAACGTTAAAATAGACAGTTTTCTGATTCTGAGCGCTGAGGCTATTTAAACCAGCAATCCTCCCAGCCTGCCTGGATAGGTGAAGTAACTTGACTCGCATTTCCCCTGACCCCAGCCTTTGTATTCATGCTTATTTCCCCAAGCCCACATACACCTTTGTTCTCTGGCTACCTTAGCCTCACTCCTTGTGGCTGCAGTACTTCATCTGGATCCTGTAGCTTTCATTGTCCTCTTTGTTGCTGGGGGAAAATAATTCATTGGACTACAATTCTGCACAGCTTTATGAATCTTTTCCACCTTCCTGCTTGGCTACAACGCGCGAGTTAGAACAATTGTCACAGGATTTTTGTAACTTTCAGGTAGCATCCAAAGCAGACAATGAGAAAAAAGGCTTGTTTTCCCATGTTGATGGTAAAAGAGATCACGCAGCTGAGGGGAAAATGGGATGTCAAAAGTCTTTGGAGATGGGACCCCTCTGTTCACATCTGCTTGGAAGAGTTGTGAAGGTGGATTACTACACAGAGGATAGAAGGAATACCAAGCGTTAAGGCTTACATAGTAGGAACACCCAAGATGCAACTCGTCACTCAAAATTCAAGCATATGGGTGTCTTCAGCTATCCATGTGTCCTGCCAGTCCGAAGAAGAAAACAAATCATTTTCTACATTGAGATATACACAGTCTTTGACCACACATGCATGCACAGTTAGAGCTACAAGGACTTTGCCACATGGATCTCAGACCTGGAACTTGTTGTTGCAACACGTTCTTAATTCTGATCTGCATCAAGAGAGCTGGGTCTCACAGGACTGGGTGAACTCCAGTACCTTTATTAGTCTCCCAGAAGGGCCAGTGGAAAGTAGCAGCATAGATTTAGGAACAGATTTCCATATTCCCTGTTTAGTTTTAGGTTGATTGCACAAATCCAGTGCTTGGAGGAGTTAAATGCCTGCATAAGAGGATGCAGGAGAAAGACACTCTCGCCCAGGAAAAGCTAATACTCGCAGCTCTGCCAGTTTTCCTGCTTTAGGAGATTAGGCTTAAGACACAGATAAACCAAGTGTTATCTAAAACAGAATAATAATGCGGGTCAAGGACTTGGAGGATACTGTTAGTTAATTTTCAGTAGAAGCTAAGGCTGATAAAGCTGCTGGAAAATTAAAGATCTTTCACAATTATCAAGTTGTTCAAGACCCATTTGAAGGCCACCTACTCCTCAAAGGTGCGTTTCTACGTTATAGCCAGAGAGGGGTTTGACACTGCTTGAACAGTGCATCTGTCAGTGCACAGATTTACATTTGACCGAGGTTCTTACCAGCTCTCTCATTTTACCTGTTTCTCTAGTTCGCCAGAACCCTCTCTTCATACGATAAATGTCAGCTTTACCAAACAGAAAAACCAGTCTTAGCAAGATTACAGTATTCTTGCACAGTCTCTCAGGTAAGTTTTCAATGAGGACCTCAGGTATAAATTAAGATCTATCCTGGTTTTACCAAGGAAAGGAGTAGTTACTTCAAAAAGGGCTTTCCTCTTCCACAGCAGTGTCTGGACTTGTTCCTAGCTGTTACATAGGCTGTCATATGTTTCCAGCTGCAACACATAGCTACAATTAGGGTTCAGACTTTGCTAAGATGGGCCACTAACCGTATAGTTAAAAACAGTAATTGGACAACACTTCAGCAACAGTGATTTGCATTTATTGTCAATCAGCATGATTGCACACGGGCTCTGCTTGGGTTGACAGACTACTGGAATTCCTAGCAGCAAAAGAAATACAACGAAAGGGCTTGACATACAGCAACAGATTATCAGGAGCCTAGATCTCCTATAGTAATCTGTGCTGCAGCTTTACAAAAGGCTTTCTGTGGCATAGCACCAACAACCACATTGGGGTAAGGTTTAGGGTATGCTTGGTCAGATATAGTTACAGATTAACCACTTTAGGAACAATGATATTTGAAGCACAGCTATGATGCACACTGTAGCAACCATAAAACTAAAGACTCAGTTTTCATTTTCTTTTTGCCAGCTGTGTTCTTCAGTGACACATGAAATGTTCAAATTCTACCTAAGATCACATCAGTGCAAAACAGGTAGTATGCACTTAAAGATGTATTTAGTTAGTTGTGTTTTTTCAAACATACCAGAAGCCAAACAGCAATAATAGCATCCACAGTCTGAGAAGAAACAATGGAACTTTTTGAAAATAGAAAGCAGCCCCTACATCTACCGACTTCATATCTTCAAGCTTCCTCACCACAGACACACAACTTAATGTAGCAATGGCTTTTCACCTCAAGTAAGCTGTGGTTGGCTGTTGACAAACCCTTGACCTCCCAAATCCATTAGGATTTATAGCACTTCACTACTGCTCCAAGTAGACCTCTCAGTGTGTTTCCGAAGGAGCCCAAAGAAACCTGCTGTATATCACCATCACCATTAGTATTCAGAGCTCTCTTTTTTTGACAGGCTACCTCTCCTCTCCAATTCCTGCACACGCTGATAGCTTGAAGCTCCTTATAACATTTTCCTACAAGCTAGAGGCCCCTCCATGCATTTTAAATGGAGAGAAGATGAAAGAGGTGCTTTCTCTTACCATTAGTAGTTAATAGGATGCCCTCAGGGAGTCTAAAACAGAGATCTTGAAAGATAAATGCTCCTGAGCAGCCAGAGCTGGTCTGAGCAGCCATACAGCAAGACTGCTGACTACAGCAGTTGAAAGCATGCTCTTAAGAACACAGGTAGCTACTATACTCTTTAGACTCCTTGTTCAAAGGGGTAAGGAGAAGCCCTTAGAGTTAGGTTTTTTTATACTCCTGATGTGGTCAGCCACTCAAGAAAGCTGAATTCAGCTTCATGCTTCAATCTCTGGGTAATGCAAGAGGATATGAGGTCAGTACATCTCCCACTAGTGTCAGCAGGTACTTTTGCCCTTTATAACACCATCTTTTAGTTGTGTGTTTTTAGCATCACGCCTATTATTATGGGTATCTTTTTCCAGAAAGCTTTTCTAAAGCTTTCTTCATGCAAATAGATTACAAATCCTTTTAGCTAATTCATATGAAGGGGCCATATATTTGAGCTTGTTCCTCTCTTCTTGTATGAAGATCATTAGATTTGCTAATACTAACACAGTAACTAAGTTATCAAGTCACCAAAAATGAAAAGCATCACTGTCTGTTTTACAGTTTTTTTCATTTGAATACACTAGGAAAAAGGGCTTATGAAAACATAGCCATTAAAAATTATAATGGTGAGAATACTACATCTGTATTCATGGAAGTCACTTAACATTTACAAAATACTGTGAAAGACAGCCTAGCTGCATAGCTTCCACCTTGCTTTTTTACATTTCATTTACTGTAGCTTTCACAATTTGTTATTCTGTGAGTTCGTGGAAAACTGTCTATGCTACATTAGCATATACAGTCAATAAGCTCTGAATAAATTAGGAGCAAGTCATTGCTAACAGAGGAGATGAAAGGGACACACATTCAGGGTGGTTCATAAAAGTTGTCTGCTAAATAGTTAATGAATAGTTAATAGTAGTTAATGAAGTCTGAGAAGTCACCATGAAAAATACTTGTGTAATGTGTATGAGGTAATTAAATCACAGGTTTATAAACCTACCTTATATTTATTTATAAATGAGGTAATCTCTTTTTAAAGAGTTTATTTGAAGAGACCCATCTATACTGTTTCAGAGTAAGAATCTCAGTTGTCCACCTATTTTTATCTGATTGTGCCAAGAAACTGCTGCTATCGAGATATTAGAGTGTGCAGACTGCAGTCATCACTGGAGGCCTCTGCCTAGTGCATGTTGACACTACTGAAACCTGGAGGCCTCGCTGAACATAGCATCTTCCTCACTTTCCACTGACCATGAAAGAATCCATCACACTTCGGATCATACCCTTGAGAAGTTAGTGTCCTGAAGGCTTTCAGTGGCAGGCACTCGGTGGTCTGAAGAAAGATTTTGAAATATTTTCCTCCCTTACCATTTTTTAGAGATGAGATTATAACTCTATCCTGACTTGAAAATAAGGTGGCATAACAAGAGTTGTATGTCCAAAAAACAACATATTTGCAGCAATGTTTTAGCGATTAGTTCTAGTTCAAGTGTATGTAGCCAAAGAATCAGTGGTGACCCAGAACTAAGCTGAGGCAGTGAACTTTTTACACTTCTAGGGAATGACTTTCCCTATTAATATATTGAATTGGATTACGTGCAACTTTACTACTGGATCACAGAAGTGTACAAAAGGGACAATTCTCTTAAAGTACCAGAGTAAAATTTGGGAGATGAGAACACCATGTCTGGCAGTGCTGTGACTTGACATAGACCCTTCAGCAAACCTGTTAACTTCTCAGTATCACTACCTGTAAAAGAGTAATACTTCCTAGAGTCAGAACGAAGTTGCAACACATTACCAAATGTTTGTAATATCTTCAAATGTTGACATTTTCTTTATTTTCTGTTCACTGCCAAACCAGATCACAACTAAAAGTTATAGTTTCAAACACAGTTGCAGCAACTACTCCTTCCAGCTGGGCACTGAACCAGCAAGACAGCTCAGGAATCTCCTCTTAGTCTTCATTGTGTCATTTGGTGACTAAGAAATTCTCAAAAACACTATAACTATGCAGTATTTGCAAGCAAAAACAAAACAGCAAACACAAAAGTATTGAGCCATAACAGCATCTAATCTGCTATTTCAGGTATCTGTTCTCCTAGTGCTTTTGCTAATCTTAAAAGCTTGTAACTTCATTTAACTCAAAAGGATTCCTCAGGTGAAGACAGGGATGGTGCAAACCATCTAGCACTTGGTGTCTTGGAAAAAGTTCTTTCTGTGAGCTCTCAGATGGACAGAAAGCAGTAGAAACTACTCAGAAAACAACTATAGTTTTTCTTAATATCCCTACCCTTTCATGATTTCATTTAGCTTCACCTAAATTTATGTTTTTTGCTGCCCAAGCATAGAATAACTACATTACAAAAAGGACTGGGTTACCGTCATTTTGCACAACCTATCGGGAAAATGAAATGTAAATTAAGACTTTATATAACCAGTTTTTGTCCTAATCAAATTTAGAGTTTTTTTCTTCTGTAATAGCTTTTATCACACACAAAAAAAAAAGTGCAGTAACAGTGATACATTTAACAAAGCTCTGTGTCAGTACATACATGTGCTAAAGCTAAGAAAAAAAAGACTTATGCAACGCAGAGCGCAGCACTGAAAGCTCTAGTGTTCTCTTGTTTAAGCATATAAAACACTTCTATCTAGAAACCAGAAGAGGAATTGATTCGATAAACACATGAGACACTTTAAAGACCTCAACAGTTTCAACTCATACTAGTAAGACTAAAGAAAATAAACAAACAAACGAAAAAATAGTAGTTATTCCACTGTGAAAGTGCTTTACAACATCCAACAATTTGAATCTGGACAGAAAAATCCATGTAATTAAAAAAAAAAAAAAAAAGAAGAAAATCAGTACAAGGACATCCCTTTTGAAGTTAGCTTTTACCTCTTACTAAAGCAAAAATTGGGTCATTAGAGTATTAACAGATCCCCAGTGGCAATGTAGTACCCTTGATTATTCAGCTATTCTTAACTAAAGGATTGGCATCGACGCCTAAAACAGAAAGTCCATTCAAAGTTTCTCCTCCAACAAAAAAAACATTTACTAGCACTTCCTCCAGAAATCTTTCTGACCAACTTGTGACTGTACATCCAAATATGTACCACAGGACTGTAATCCTTTCACCATTTCAGTAAAGCACTATACCACCAGAACAAATAAATATCCAGATTAAGCCTAGAGACTACAATGCCAAACTACTACAATGTTCAGCAACTAAAAGTCAAGATAACTGACTTTAGTCTCTTACAAAATAAGGGCTCCAACTCACACAAACATCTTCCAGATCTCCCTGGAAAAAAAAAAGTTTTACTTTTCATCAGATCACAAAAGCAAGACTGCTTTGCCCAACACAAATTTGAAGAATACTGCTGAAAATTTACCTGCATGGTGTTGCCCAACAAAGCTGACAGTATCTCCAAGGGCTTACAAGCTACAGCTGCCTCTAGATCTCACACACCTGCAGAGGGTGTAATACATGGACCATGTGGCCCCAGGGCCCAATTACTTGAACTGCTTGAAGGAAGAAAGGTAATTAAGGAGCAAGCTTCCAGTTGCCCTGACTCTTCTGCATGTGAGACCTCAGGAGTTTTTAGTTACTTCTGTCTTCTACCATAAAGGAGTGTGGCAGTAACATAACATCATTTATCTTTATTACTTTTTCTGACCATCTCTATGTCTAGCTGGTAGCCTGCTTAGAACAGTAGCTCTAGGCAGGCAAGAGGTCTGCATTCCCAGACTCCAGGCCAGATGTTTTTATTTCTTTTTATATGTTTTGTCCCATTTATTTCAAAAGCTTCTTAATTCCTGTCATTTATGACTAGTGAAAATCCTAGATAATAGCAATGAAAACTTCCATTGGATGACTCTGGTTTTTATTTAATTTAAAGAAAAGTCAGGCTACTTTCCTAAAGCCATATACTTAATATACAACAAAATAGATGGCTTTAATTTTAATCAGCATTGCGCTTTGACCACAGTCACCTAATTCCATTTGGGGATGCAGTCACATTAAATAAGGGAGCTACACTGAAGGAAAAGCATGGAAATCTGCCATTCTGCTTTAGGCCATAGATGTGAGGTATATTACAGTAGCACAAAAACTACAAAGTTAAACTATCAGTACTTTAGAAAGCATGAAATTCTCTCCAAATTACTTCTTTCCTTCTCCACCAGTGCCCTTATTTCCACCAAAATATCAAGTTGAGTGCTCTTTTCCGAGTTCTGTAGTAACCTACTGATTCATTTTTTAAAAAATCACTGAAAAGAACAGGGCCATGTTCTATTCAATTCTAGGGTAAGCAATGGCAGTGTTAGCATAGGAGCAGCACCATACCCAAACCTCTCAAAATGTGCTTTCTAACCTCCCCCTCGCTTTAAAATCACACAGCAATTTTAAATAGTACCTTCTCTTGGGCCCTGCTGGTACATTTGAGGCGGTCTGGATTCACCAGAAGTGTGCAGCCATCTTGTGTTTCCTCACGCGCTTGGAGTTTGTCATGTTACCACAGCATGAGGCCAGGGCAAAGCTTTTCTTTGGTGACCGTGCGCGATGGATGAAATGATTACACCAGCACCTCCCCCGCCTGACAACAGAGGGCCTGGCATTTATTAGCCCCTCGGGTGGCAACACAACTGTCTGCAAACATAAAGGGCTTTTTTGTGTTTGTGGTATCCACGGTGGACCTTAGGACTTGGCCAATGAGCTGGGGAATGAGTTGAAGGCATGTTGGGGGGACTGGGGTTTCCTGTGTTTGGTGAGAAACTGAAAAAGCCAAACAGCAGGGTGCCCCAACAGATGCTTCTTCCCCCCGACACCGAAGCTAGAGCGGCCGGGCCTGCACCACCCTCACGCCAGGCAGGGTGGGCAGCACAGCTGGCCTGAGGAGGCGCAGCGGGTCGGGCTGGGCACAGCGTGGGGAGCAAAGGCCGGAGGGCAGCAGCTGTGGGGCTGGCATTTCCAAGGGGCCTCTGCATAGGGACATTGGTACAACAAGGCCTGAGCTGGGAGATCAAAGGCAGAGGCCAGTGAGTGGCTGTGACCGCAGCAAGCTGGTTGCGGCAGCTATGGACTGAGGCTAGTGAAAAAAATTTTTGGACGACTCCACTGCCCCGCTCGAGTTGTATGTCCCCAAGCTCTGTGGGCAAGGGTGCTCCCCTGTCTGACTCTGCAAGGTGAAATCCTTAACACACTTCATGTGGCCTCCATCTTCTCCAGACCTCTCACCCACATCCTGCTTTGCCCTTGTATCTCAGCTAACCAGAGGAGAGGAGTTGCAAATACGGGTCTGGTCTCCCCACTGCTATCCCTAGAAGTCATTCAGGCTATACCTTTCATCCGGACAGCATTGGCTTTGCTCTGTAATTTCATCCCAGTGCCACCTCACTGGATGGACACTCTGCCACATGGCAGCCCCAGTTCAGCACTAGCTAGCATGCAAGCCAGTAGCAAACAGCAGGGCTTCTGATTAAATACATACTACATCTGCAGTTGTCTGTCACTGAAGTTGCCCATTCTTGATGAGAAAAAAATCTTATAATTGTCTCAAAATTTCCTATTTTATCCTATTTACCATAAACTTGAAGAAGACTCGCCTCCTTGGGCAACAATGTATACAACAACATATAAACAGCTTTATTTCAAACTGAGGTCTTGATGCAATACAATAAACAAAAGTATTACACAAAGCAACTGTCTTACTGCCTGTTCCCATAGCTCTGTTCACAGCTAACTCCCTCTAACAGATGTTCCATGCTGTAAGTCAAGCTTGAGCCTCTGCATCTGCATCAAGAGTTTATGAAAAGAGCTAATTCAATTGCATAGGAAGAACTGCTGCTTCATGGCTACAGCAACTTCCGCAGTCTAACCTCTGTATGCAATAGCTGTTTGGGAATTGAAATTGAATCCTGCCCTTATCAGAATCATCACTGGATGTAGTAGAAGGTACTTTTACATTGCCTGGTTTTGGTTATTCATTTTTTGTTTAATTACATGATTTTCTCTGTTTTGAATAAGCTTTTAAAAATAAATAAAAACAAAACAAGCTATGTTCCAATCTATTTCCTACCACCCCAGAACAGAGAATGAACATGTTCTTACTGCTACTAATGAATCTGAAAATTCTTTTGGTGATCACAAGTTGCCACTATCAGCTTGTTCATATTGATTTTTCCCTCAGACAAAACCACAGGTTTTTTTTCATTGCTAAGCCCACTCTCCTCATCAACTATATGGTATGGAACAACTTACGAATCTTCCCATCATGCTACTCAAGATCCTTACCTTCAGTGCCTCCTTTTCCCAAAACAAAATTCATCTCATTCTGTGTGACATGGAAAGAACTTCAGAAGGTCTCTAAAGTCCTCACGTATATAAAACCTCCTGTCAAAATGGATGTGACCTGAACCTTCAACGCTGACAATAGGCACAGAGATTTGTGGGACAAAGACTTCCTTTTCCCAATTAGTATACTTCTAGTATCATGTTCAAAGAGAAAAGCATTGGTTTATCAAAAGCTGAGTCCACCAAAAGGCATGCCCTTATGTAAAATGCATGTACAATAAACACATTCCATGATGTATGATATTACAGACTTAGAAATATTACAAGTACACATTACTGATGTGAATAAATATAGGTCAGCTGAATCCAAGTTATATTTGCTTCTTGCAAAGGTTAGAAGTGAATGTCATCTTAACTATATCTGCATTGCATTAAGGCAAAACTGCAAATTAGTTATTGAAAGAAGAAAGAGAGGGCAATCACTCAGATTTAAAGGGGTTTCTAGAGGGCAGAATTGTCATAAAATCTGTGTCACGAGATCTTAAAGTTGACCAGTGCCAGAACTTATTCTAAAAATAACAAAAAGATAGATGTTTTAACAAAATACCCTCTCCTTCTCAATAAAGCCTGGACTGATTTTGTATACAACCAGAAATGTTGGCAGAAGGCCCAATTAGCAAAACAAGGAGCTGTTAATGAATTAAAATGCAAAAAGACAACATGCAAGAAGCAGAAACCAGGACAGGTGACAAAAGAGGAGTATAAAAGCATTGCTTGGGCAATTAGGGATGGTATCAGGAAAGACAGAGTCTAGCTGGAACTTAGGCTGCTGAGGGGTATAAAAGATAAAAGGAAAACAATTCTGTATGTACACTAGTAGCAAACTGAAGTTCAAAGAAAACATGAAGCTGTTGCTGAATGGGGGAGACAACCTCGTGGCAGACAATATAGCAAAGGTTGAAATACTCAATGACTTTTTTTGCCTCAGTCTTCACAGAGTTCCCAGACCTCCACACATACCTGCACAGTTTGAGAAAGGAGGACAAGCAAAGGCAGAAGAGTTAGGGACTATTTAGAGAAACTGGATATGTTCATATTTATGGGGATAGATAGGATCCATGCAAGGGTGGATCCTATAAGATAATTGTTTATCTTATATTAATATATTAATAATTATCTTATGATAATTGATCCTATAAGATAATTGTCCTCCAAGATAATTGTTTTCTTACATCGGTTCCAGTCTGCTGGTTATCATAGAATCATAGAACATCCCGAGTTGGAAGGGACCCATAAGGATCATCGAGTCCAACTCCTCCTGATTGTTTTGGGCAAGTCTTTGTCCAGCCACATATATATAACACATCTCACTTCTTTTAGTCAATCACCCCCTGTTTTTCTCTTTTTACAGATGAAAAAAAAAAAAAAACAGCATACAAATCAGTGTCTGTGTATTTAGTTTCTGCTTATTTTGTGTTTTTTTTTTTAGAAGATGTGAATCAAAAAATGATCATTCTGCTGAATTTCCTCTTCTATGCTATTTGTGCACTTTTTTTTCCCCCAACCTTTTAAAATAAGATGTTTGGTTACACTTAGGGGAATTTCTGCTTATTCCATTAAAATACTTTAAATCAGTTCTTAGTAGCTCTTCTTTCTAGACTATTTCTAGAAAACATCCAAAATGCTTAGGACAGGTGGTTTGCTTTAAAGGGTTGTCATTTTTATCATAAAAGTTTAAACAATGACAAAAGACAGAAATAAAATACTGCTGTGTTTTTCCGAGGAAAGTTTAATTTATGTTACAAACTGATTTGACCCACACTTACACCAGTGCAAAGGAGAAATAAATCAAAGACACTGGTTTACACCAGTAACTAACATAATTGGAACCCGAACCAGGCCAGAAACCTTATGCAGTTACTGCCCTCTTAAGGTTTGCTAAAGGTAATGCCAGCAATTAAAATATTTCCACTCACTGGAAAGATGAAAAACCTTTTTACTTTTTCCTCTGAGGCAGACCTGTTCCTGCAATTATACAAAAACATGAAATTGCAGCCAAAGTGTGGCATGGTTTATCTGTTAACATTAAGTACTCAATCTCTACTCAGAAGATAATGTTTTCCTTTAGCCACAGCTCTGATCCTGCAGAGGCTTAGCACTCACACTCGATTCCACACGCAGCAAAGCCACCACTTATTCCATTGGGATCACTGTGCAAAAGTAAATTACTCCACTTCTTTGTGAGATTGGAGACAGAATCTTTATAAGTAGTCTTTTCTTCTTATAAGGACATGGAAACTGTCAAGTGTAATGTGTAACAGTATTTTGAATAATACATATTTTTAACATATATTTCTACTAGAAAAAAGAAGATAGTTGTGCTCAAGATTAACACATCGCAGAAATCTGACTAAAACAGCTGTCCTACTTATTCTGGTCAGCTTAACTCAAAGTTATTTCAAGCTCTACTTAGAGTGGCATTATATCATATGTTACCAATTATATCATCTCAAAAAATAAATCCAGATTTATTTATACACATTACTTAACCAGGACAAAGGATATTTTGCATTCACATACAACTGGACCACTAAGAAGACCTGTCACTTAATGCATTTCAGATACTTTTTTGCATTTTTTGTTTAATCTGCATCCATTCCACTCTGATTAAGATGGATTTAGCCTTTGAAAGTGTTCTACCCTTGTGTTATCTTTTCAGTTAAAATCACCTCAGAAAATATCCTGTGTTTATACAAGTAGTTTTGCACAGTAACACAAAGACACAGACTTGCAGAGGGAGCAGAGGTCTCAGTCTATCTCCTGCAGCCTATGGGACAATTACAATTATGTTGGATAACAAGTAGCATGTGAAGGACTTATCTTTAATTTTGTAAATTTTCAACTCATTTTAAAGTCAAAAGTAACAGACATAGTAATGGGACTCCTGCGGTCTGGGTAGATGACATGTAATTGCCAAATCCATCTCATTTTCCACAGTTTTCTGTTAGGGTTGTATTCTTGCCTTCTCAAGGGAAACCCGTTCAAATCCATTAGCCAGGAAGAGGTCACCAGGTTATTAAGTCACTTAAACTATCACTTCAGTCTGGATGGTGCGGCTATCACAGTTTCTGCATCTGAACTCAAAAGCATCCTGTCAAGGTATGACTAACACATCTGATAAGTACAAAGAAAAGCAATTTCAGTTATTCCCAAAGGAAGGGAAGTAACAGCAGAACGTTTATGCACTAAAATTTCAGTACAACCATCTTTTTCATTTTAGTCAGCCAAATTACTAAAATAGCAATCACAGTGTCCTTGGCTTAATTTATCTTTTGATGGGCCAAAAATCAGAAAAGAAATCAGAAGATCAAAAAATCAGTAAAGATCTGTTTGCCATGCACATGCTGCATAACATCCTGCAGAGGCTGCAGTAATCTTCTCCTCCACGCATTCATTGCACAGCTTGGCTGATGGGGCTTTTTTGCCTTCCTTGGAAACAGCCAGTAACCACAGCTTGCGCTTGGATGCTAAACTGGTGCTCATAATCAAATGAAAGCCCTAGAGCATCTTGTTGGTATTTGGGGTTAAGTTATGTTCCTGTTTGGAAGCTGGCAAGGATTCTTCTGCTCCAGTTAGATTGGCAGGGACTACCAAGGTACCACATTTCACGTGGCTGACTTCGTCCCATCACCTGGGCATTTTATTTAAAATTCTTTGCAGTTGCAGAGCACCCCAGACATTGTCATACACTTTTGATCTCTGCTGCTTTTTCTCCCCTGACACAGTGCAAGTTGCATCCTGCATTTTTGTAAGAAAACTATTAATTCTGCAGTAGGAGTTTGAATATTTCTTGTGACTGACCGCTCATGCACAGAGGAAATGGCACAAAGTAGAGCTGGCTGAGCAAAGTGCCTGTTACACAAGTACCATTGCAGGGGATTAGTTCTGTTGACAGTCTCTCTTTCCAGACCTGCCTTTACTCTAGTTAAAAAACACTCTGCCTTCTGCAGGTAGAGCAGTTTTAGCCAAAACGAGTCTGTGATAAAATTCTCAGTCTCTAAAGTAGAAAATACACGTTCCGTTAAACTCTGTAACAAGTTAACTCCCTTGTTTTCTGCTATACTAGGGACAAAAATGAAGTACACTTCCATTGGATTGTTGGGTGCCATCATTTAAAAAGTGTCATCTTCATATACCTTCTCCTCCAACGGGAGAGTGGGAACAAGTCTGAAAAGAGGATTTATGACCTCTCATGTTGCAGCACTGCTCACGCCACGGTGCTAGACCCATCTGGGCTATTTTTCCCTTGGCACAGTGTGTAAATATTTAGAGTGGGAGGACAGGTTATGGAAATTTCTATGGGAGGGTCATGTTCTGATCTGAACTAGACTGGCAGCGTTGCTGGAAATCACAGGCTCCTTAGCAGCTAATAGTCCCACTCGGCCCTCTGACTGCCAGCCAGCGCTCCTCCTCACAGCCTCCCCTTCCTATCTGCTCCTGGACACACAGGAGGAGGGCTCAGCAGCTGGGCTTCCATGCAGGAAAAAAAGTCCCTCTTCTATGGTAGCACTCTCTTCAGGTCATATAGGGTCTTCCAAGGTTCGTATCAATCCAGAGGCAAGGTTCAGACTTGTCAGTGCTACTACACAAAACAGCAAGACAGGTACCAGACCCACTATGCAGCTAAAAGGAGCTCACAGCTGAATCCTGGAAATGTAATCTCTTCTTTGGTACTGAATTGATTTCTTGGGCTACTTCATACCGAGCTAGTGTCACCAAACCTTTCTGGGTCTCCACCTGCCTTCAGTTTTTTGCACATGGCTATGCTCCCTTGCCAAACTTTCATCAATAACCATATAAAAGAATAACGGCTCCATGTGCTATTTGTAGACTGTGAACTGTGGCCCGTGAGTCACTGGCATCTCTCCCAAGGCTGAAAAACCAGCAACCACATGGCAGTGAGTCAGTTCAAACCTAGAAGGAAGCGTATGTTCAGGGACCTCAGAGGTAATCCCCACATTATTTCAACCCCACCTCAAACACCATTATGGTTCCCAGTTACCCTGCTGTGCACGCTTTGAAAGCAGCTAGTCCCCTGAGTGGATGTCTGCAGAGAAAACTACAGGGCTGCCACGCCTGGGCTTTGTGAGACACAAGCTCTTTTTCTAACAAGGTATATCGGCCCTTGGCCATTCTCTAGTCAAACATCCCTGAATGTGCACAGTTCCAATGCATGACTGTGGACACATGACACAACACATACATACATTTCTCTCTGAGAAAGACACGGGACAGCCTATTGCTCGTTCCACATGCATTAGCTTCTAAGCAAACTCTTACCTCATTTCATGGCAAGTGTACCACCCAGCTGGATACCTCCAGGCAGTCATGGAATAGGATGGAAAGGCGCACGTGATGGACAATCTGCAGGTATTGCCACCAAATAGTGGCAGCCTCCACTATTTAAGTAAGTGGTGATTATTTTGCTTAATTTTTGCCAAAATCAATTTATGGGCATTGATTTCATTGTTTATCTTTTAGTGCTGCAGTCCATTCTTTGGACAAAAGCTTGCACTATTAGGCACAATCTGCTATTTTAAACAAGATTTTACATTAAATTCAGAGCAGAGCAACAGCTTCATTAATTTTTCCATCTGTTCTGTTCAGGCTCATTGGCTTTCATGTAACATTTAACTTTTGTACAAACCCAAAATGCCAGAAGCTAAACTGAGCTCAATTCTTTTGTGCTTCACCACCTGACAGGGGGATAATGAAATTGTTTGCCTCAGATTTGGTAAAAGAATGGGATAGGCTCCTGGTCACTGTTTATCCACTATTGTTTTTAACTGTGAAAAAGAGGGAATATTAGGAAATGCGATTTTCCAGACATGCCGCTGTGTGTTGGAGGCAACCATGGGACTGCTCGTCATTGTCATAGCCTCACAGACCGAGCCATGAGGCTCTAGGAACCTATCTGACAGTGTTTCTATTTCTACTCGAGTACACATGACTTTAAGCAGTTTAACTTCAACTTTTGAGTCGAGCTTGTTACCTTGTGAGCTATCCCATCCAAACAGTGTTGAGGATCAGTCAGAAACACTTAGGGCTTTGCAGCTTTTATACATACAAATATGCTCTAACTGGCTCATTCCAAACTAGAGCTGAAACTGTTACTTTTCCTGAAGAAAGGGCAGCTCCCACTTTTACAAGCTCCAGCAAACTTTTACCTAATCTTTAACATGCTAGCAGTAAGAGACCAGCTATGCCTTTGAGGACATAATCCAACAAAAAGACTTTAAGACTATGTGTATTTAGTTGTTGCTTTTTTTTTAGAGTGAATGTCCTTGTACACATCTATATGACACTTATTTTCTCTACTCCTTTAAGAATGAAATGATGAAAAATAACTTGCATGTTTTTAACTAAAAAAAAAAAAAAAGCTAAAATCCCGTACTGTGAGAAAAATGTATTCCCTATTAGCAACTACAAGAAAGGCAGCAATGCAAAGGTAGAACCACCCAACAGAAATTGCAAAAGACACTGTGGCGGGAGCAAAGAGAAAGAGGTCGCATCTTATAGCATCAGGGGATAGCATGAGTGCTGACTGCCACAATAACATTTGTCCTGGCTTCCACAGTGATTCTACAAGAAGCTTTTGCACCATAGATAAGGTTTTATTCATTTTCCCAGGCTACAAAAAGTGAGGAAAGACATGAGTACCACCACTGGAGGGTTACAAGTGACCTTACCAAGAATGCACAACTAGGCAAACATCAGGCACAATTTTATAACTCAGGACAGTCCAAACTACATGAACCCACAGCTCATTTCTGTGAGGGCATGTGGGCATAGTAAATGGACTGTAAGTACAGGAATGAAGGCAATGAAAAGAGAAGAAAAAAACAGATGCTTGTGTAGCACATACAGCATGAAAAGTTGTCCTGAGGAAAAGGCAGCAGGCTAGAAACAAGTGCCTTATAGGCCAGACACTACACAAGGATTGCCAGTCACAATGCGCTTTTCCATGCAATGCTCAAACACTGGCGACAAGAATATGCAAGAACACAAACAGCTGTTAGACTGTTATGAGCCTCCATCTGATTCCATGATCCTGGCAACCCATTAACTGCAGATTCACCCATGTTGCTCTCTGAGACAAATACACTTCCCAGATGGCAAAGCTTCAGGCACATGTGTATCCAGTGAGGAAGCTTATATCAAGAACTGATTTTGCACTGTTCTAAAATGCACAGCCTGCCTAAGAGTAGGGCAGGCAGCACCTGATTGCTTGCTCCCCTACCTGACTTCCCACTGATAATTTTCAGTCTTCAACTTCCCAGCCCTTAACAAAACAGTCAGCAACTCAGTTTTATCCCTTGTCTTGCAGAAAGCTAATTCTGAGTCTGTGGCAGAGGATTAAAAATCTCCAGGTGTTTTTCACAAGGAGATTTCACTGACTCCTCTGATTTCCAATCTGTGTCCAACCAAAACCAAGTAAAGAAGTCGTTGCAAGGTCTGCAATCATAGCTAAATAGGTCAAGCCTTGTGATGAGACATCTATATGTCATAGTTATTGCATCTTAGTAGCATCTCTTCACCAAGAAACCTAGTGATACATAGGCTAGCAGGAACAGTAAATAGCAGCGATTTATCTTTTTAAACCATTTTGTCCTACAGCAAAACCCTAAAACATACCATTTTGATTTTAAGTATTGATGAATTCTCAGTCATAGCAAAAAGCTTACTCCCCCAAGCAGCTGGAAAATGTATTTATAATTTCTGTAGATGATACAATCACTGCATTAAATCCAGGTAACTTCTGAACATGAAATTTTTACCATGCAGTCCAACACACGTGCTGTGACGAGACTGAAAAGACTTAAACACACAAAATTGTCCAGGTTATTTATGGTTCTGCCCATCAGTTACAGCATCAATTTTAGGATACATCTGTTTTAAATGTCCAACACGAAATTCCAGCAATCGTATGTAAGATATACAGTAAACAAGATATTCTCATGTTTATTTTACTCATTCTTGTTTTTTAAATTCCCTGCGCAAGAATTTAACGATATTCACAATGTCACACTGCTCTGTAGGGGCACATCAACATTGCAGAAAATTTTGAAAAATGTCATCTTTTTCCCATGTTTTATAGCAAAATTGAATTGGTCCTCACTGCAGGAATCATAATAGGACTCTCTCATCCAGAAAACAACTGGTGGTTGCTGTCATTTCCTGCAGGTACAAGTCCTGAAATAGTTGTATCCCCTACACATTCTGGTCAAATGTACAAAGGAAATTAAGGGAGCTAAAACTGAACTTGAAAAACATTTTGCAACAGATGTTGAACTCGATAATGAAAAGTTATTTAAATACAAGCTTCTAGGGAATCAGTGGGACTGCTTGTTGGCAGAGTAATAAAAGGGCCACTAAATGAATAAAAGGAGGAAATTCTTTACTCGGAGGGTGGTGAGGCACTGGCACAGGTTGCCCAGAGAAGCTGTGGATGCCCCATCCCTGGAAGTGTTCAAGGCCAGGTTGAATGGGGCTTTGGGCAACCTGGTAGGTGTCCCTGCCCATGGCAGGGGAGTGGAAGTAGATGATCTTTAAGGTCCCTTCCAACCCAAACCATTCTGTGGTTCTATGATTCTATGAGCAGTAAAGCCATAAAGCTCAGTGAAGTCATCTCCACTGTTGAAGGTACTGAGGGTCTCACTGTTCCCAATGCGTTCTTTGCAGGAGATAAAATTGATGTAGTTATCTGACCTATGTAAGTGTGCAAGAGGTATTAGACCAAGCAGATGAATAAGATGTTAGTAAGTTACCAGGATGGGACAGCATTCACCCAAGAGTTCTGAAGGAAGTAAAACATCGAAGGGTAAAAGTGCCAGCAAATGTGCCTAACTGTCATTACACACAGTCACTGTGTCAGGGGGCTGGCGGACTGCTGCCCACATCACATCCACAAAAAGGGTTGTTCAGAGAATCCTGCAAGTTACAGCCTGATCTCTATCCTTGGTAAGATGGCAGAAACTATAATAAAGAGCAAGATTTATGAGCCTAGGGATAGACGTGGGCTTTTGGGAAAGAGACAGCATGCTTGCTATGGAGGGAAATCCTGTCTCACTAACCACCCAGGGTCTTTGGAAGGGGCCTATAAGCAGCAGGATAGAAGTAATACATCAGACATATCTGGATTTTCAAAAAGTCTATGACAATGTTAAATATCTAAAGTTACAGAGGCAGCCAAAGTTGCCAAGGGGTTGGATAAAAGAACCTACTATAGACTGAAAGTTGGTTAGAGGGCAGGAAGGAAAGCACAGAACTTTAACTAGACACACGAGAAACTAAAAAAATAAATCCATTATCATGACTTGATGGTGAAAAGATCCATTAGTCAACTGGTATGTAATTGCCAAATAAATTGGACATACCTAGTGTTAAGAGAATGTTTTTTTTTAAAGCTGTTTCTTGGCTAAAACAAAACAAAGCAAGAGGGCTTCTGAATCTCAAACTGCCGGTAATGTGAGCAGTTCGGTATCTCTTGAAGCTAAATAAATTTGATGCCAGTTAGTATTGGAATAAAAGATGAAGTTATTCTAAATTTTATCATAACTAGCTTTATTTCCACAATTCATTTCAAGCACTGACAGAAAACCAGCACAATAAATACAAAGAGTGAGAGAAAAACGTATTTTATTTGCATTGAGGCAAAAGGAGCTCATCTCATTTGATAAAAGAGAGCAAATGATTTAATCGAGTTTTTGAGAATTTACAGACAAACAGAAAAAAAAACCCATGCTTATCACACCAATATATGATTGAATTTCCTATGTCAAAACTCTCTTCCTTCAGACTTGGCACCATTGTTATTGCCCAGTACAATATTTCAAGTCTTCACTTGTCAAAACATCATATTACCTATGTAAACATCTGTTTTATGTGTAAACTTCAATAAGTAAATGGGAAAGCCTACTAATTTATTCTCCCCCACCCCAAAAAAATAACGTATTAACTAAATATCAAATTCATTACAGCATATTCTATATAATACTGTTTCAACAAGAACTACAGCCTGTTGAATTCATAACAAAAAGGGTGCAGAAACAAAAAGCAGATGTGTAGTGTCATGCATTAATGTAATAACATTATAAGGCAATAATAAAAAAAGTTTGTTTGTTTTTTTTAAAGTGTACTTGCCAAGACAAAAATCAAGGCTGTACTCTTAGTTCATTTTTGTAGTGTAGGATTTCTTCTTAGCTAAAGCTTTTGATCTTGTGCAATAACAGATTTTTTTTTATTTTTTATTTTTTACTTTTTCAGTTCAAATTATTCACGTGGAAAGTAAGAAAAACTTTGTTCCCAAAGAATCAACTGGGGTAAATGGAAAAGGAAATATTTGAAGTTAAAGACTCCTAAAATAACCAACATGTGAACAATAAGATCATTGCAGAAAAGTTCAGCAGCCTAAGTCAAAGGACTGAGTTAATACTATTTTTATAGCCTTTGTGTTGCTTCTTTGTTCACTTCGTGCTCAAATTGAGTAAGCAAAAATATCATATGGCAGTCTGGAAAGCCTGACATCACCAAAGATTTCCTTTATTGTTCAACGTGCCTTTGTAGTGCAAAGCAGAATCAACCTCAACCATTTAAGAAGGAAGGAGAAAACACATTTCAAAGTTGTTATAATTGATCTTAAAGTAATTATAGTAGCATGGTAATCAAAATGACAGTTCCTTTTCCTGTAATTATAACTTAATCTACTACTTGTCATTTTTACAGACTGCAGTTCACATTAAAACATTTACCGATAACAAAAGCTTTTCTTTGAAAACAACACTGCTTTACATCTAGTCAGGCAGCTTGTGCATATCAGAGCATTCTGTCAAGAGAGACATGGAAAAGGGCAAAGGAGAAAAAGCTGAAATACGGCTACAGCTTATCTGTGCCTTTAGTGCACTACAGAACCTCAGGCAGCACTAGAGACAGCAAGTTTCTTCAGATGATCCATAAACACTTGCAAGCTGACATCATCAGTAAGAATGGGTGCTCCAGACTCCTATAAAAGAAAATAAGGAGAATGGATTATACTCACCGTGAAGAAAAAGCATTTTAAGGCACAGTATGTTCCATTAAATAAACACTTCTCCAAACTGAAGTTTAAAATGACCTTAGAAGCATAGCCTTGCTGAAGTCCTCTGACAAAAAACAGCACTCTATATTTAAGTAAATTTTCATATGTTTACATAAATTCAGGCATAAACCACAACTAGGACATGAGGAAATGGCCTCAAGTTGTGCCAGGTGAGGTTTAGATTAGAATTCAGGAAGAATTTCTTCATGGAAAGGGTGGTTAGTCATTGGAACAGGCTGCCCAGGGAAGTGGCAGAGTTGCCAGCCCTAGAGGTATTTTAGAGACGTGTGGATGTGACGCTTAGGGACGTGGTTTAGTGGTGGGCTTAGTAGTGTCAGGTAATGGTTGGACTTGATGATCTTACCGGTCTTTTCCAACCAAAATGATTCTATGATTCTATTCTATGATCCTATGACTACACTCTTTCCCATATTAATGCATGAGTTGCAGTGCGGCGAAATATTTACATCGATCGTACAAAACTCAGTGTTTTTGACAGCTGCCAAATGCTAACTTACAGATATTTAGAAGTAAATAAAAACTTCTGTGCCACAATTCCTGTAACATTCCTGTCTCAGTGGAGCAAAGATGACAAACAGAAATGTGCAAGCATCACGACTAGTAAATCAGTGTCTGCCACTGAAGCTCAGACACATCAAAATGGGGAAAGGAAGAAAAAAGTCCACTGAGAATCTGATTTGATACTGAGTGAGGGTCAACTAGCTTTTTTCAAGGAAAGCTGGGCTAATGCTTTCCTACAGCTCTGTGCCACCTCAAGAGAACCACAAAAACATCTGAAGGTCATGCCACTGCAAAATCTGATCACAAAAGATGAAAACCATTTTGGAGGTATTTTTGTAATTTACTTTTTCACCTCAGAATTCCAGAAAGTTCAAAATGTTCTTTTTTTTATTATTATTATCTTTAAGCAAATTTACAATCCAAATAAAACAGCAGAGTTGTTACACAGTAACTCTCTTAAGTCCTTTGAAACAAATTGTCATTACTTCCATTTACAGGTGTATGAAGAATTCCTATAAATCTCAACAAACCAACCTTTTCAAAGGTACTAAGCAGACATAATTCCAAATGAAATCAGAACTGCCTGAACTTTTACTAAGTCTTTCAAAACAAAGACAGGAAATTCTTAATGAGGATGCTTAGAGCTGGTGCTCCTTACTGAGAACTGGCCAAAATCACTTTTCAGTTAATGACCAAGGGACAAACCCAGGAGCAGTAAGAGTTTTTACATCACTACATTATAGTTGATACGCTACATAGCAACTCTCAGGAAAGACCCACTAAATGTCTATCAACTTCTGGAGGCAGGATGAGAATAAAGGATGTTATCCTTCCAGTCCTGCCAAATGCTAAGCCTGAGCTCTCCTTGTTTAAGGAGCCACAAGGGAATTACAAGTAGTTTAATTCTGTGGCAGGATATGATTTACCACCTTGTGTCTTATGCATGGAAGCAGAACGCATCATCCTCCAGAGAAAAAAAGCAGTCAATGGAGCTGTTAGACATCTAAGAAGAGTTTCCCAACAGTGACTGCTGGTGGCAATCAAAGATACTTAAAACCAATGCACAGACTTTTCCTGAAGCTTAATGCCTTATCCAACACATGCATGCAGGCTGCTGCTGTCACCACCACCACCAGCAGTAGCTTTACTCTGAAGAAACCCTTTACTCTGAAGGAACCCTTCATTCCAGGAGGTAAGGAAGCAAACAGAGTATTTTATTTGTGTGCAGAATACAATGAAAACCAGGAAAGGCTCACTATACAACGTACAACTCTGAAAAGCGGATGAAAATTAGCTTTGATTTTGCACAGATCACCTTAAATTTTGTTTTCTGCTCATTTAAAAATTTCAGCTAAGGCATACAGTGAGAATTTAAATTTAATTAACAGTGATTTCCTGACAGCCAGCTGAGGACCTGGTAAGATTCATGCCATTGACCTCCTCTTTCACTTCAAATTGAAAATTCCCCACAAAAGATTACCAAAACAAAGATTAAAGGAAAAAAAAAATAGAGCTGAAAATAAAGGTATGCTCAAAAAATGTCATATCTGATATAATCTGAAAATTTCAACTGCATCCTCAAAGACTAATCAATATGCACTTTCAGAGTAAATAGAATAGAGCTGTATAAAATTAGTTTACCATTATTTTCTGAAAATGTTTGAAATACCATGTAAGGGACCTACCTGCTACAGTTTAAAAAAATCTTTACTTACAATGTTAAAAAACAAACTAGTCAATTCATCACCTTCTGAAACACGGTTTCAGTTGTGTGTGGGTGCCCTCTTCAGGTCAATGTGGACTAACAAATTTTTCTGTAGACTTTCAGTTATGCCCAGAACACAGAAAATTACATGACATAATTCTGGAAGCTCAGGACAAAACTAAGAGCAAAACCAACTCAGTTTAAAATTTTCTCCCAGCAGTTACATTTCTCATTTCATGATTTTTATTTGGTTCATCTTTCTTCACAAAAAAAAACAAAAACAAAAAACAAACAAACAACAACAACAAAACATTATAAAAGCAGCAGGATGTTACGTAGAACACAAAATTTCCAGGTAACAGACATAAAAACCTTTCAAACTACATGGTTTGTGTATATGTTGTGGAGGGAACATGAAGAGAGCAACCAACAAATTGCTGGCTACATTATCAACTCTGAAGGCAAGAGACAGAGTTTCAAATGGTGCTGTCCCTGACTCAGTACAATGTTCTCAAGCATTTTCACTCTGGATCTCAGTGCTCTATCCCACCAGAAGTTTATTAGAACCAGTACATCTCTATGAAAATATACCCTGATAAAACTAATCTAACAAAAATCACTGCCATCGAATTGCTGCAGAGCCTTCTCATTCATTACTTGAACACTGTATATACCCTTTACAAAAATACCTTAAAAGTACAGCTAATATGTAGATCTGTCTGATGCTATCATATTCTTACGAGAAAATGACACTGTACTAGTATTCACCCACAGCAGTGTTTCTCTTCCCACTATAAAAGCTAGATTTGCAAGGAGGACATGAAACTGGGATGCAACATTCAAGAATACAAGCTGCTACAGAAAGTTTAATTTTTGAACTTTTACATAACTTCCTTCCCAGAGACAAAATCTGAAAAGCCTTGTCAACTGGTCCACACAAATTCTAGGAAACATCAGTACATTGGTACGGGTGTGCTTTTCAGTTCTTGTTTAAAAATAAGTTCAAAATTTATCTCCTCTACTGCAAAAAGTCCTTTAGTCTTTGTGTGGTAAGTGCCCTCATTCTAAGGAATCTGAACGTATCTAAGAAAGATGGTTAGACATGAAAGTAGCCTAACAGAAGCTTAAAACAGAAAAACAGATCACTTTTGTCTGAAGAAATTAAATCCTTTCTTCGCAATTCGGGTGGCATCAGGCCAAAACTGCATTTTTTTGTCAGTTTCAAAACTTAACATTATTACTTTTATGTACACAATGTCTCACTTGATTTCTGAAATAGGGAAAAGGAACATAAAATTATGTGTACAAGCTCCATCAGCACATTAATACTCACCTGTCCCCATGCATACATATTGTTATGAGTCTGAGAGGGATTTACTTTCGAGAGCAGGAAACGAGCCTTTAAAAAACAAAGCACAGGCTATAGATTAATCTTCCCAAGCAGAAGTTTCTTATACGCAGAGGGAAAAAAAAAAAAAAAGTGTACGAAATATATCAGTTCTATTATCTAGGGATAAAAACAAGCACAGATGCTTATTTAGAAGAGCGAATAGCCTCTCCGTAAAAGACTCCCTGGATTCCATAGCTATAATGCGGAATTGCTAACAGCTTCTCAAAGCAGCAACAAGTAATTTTTCTTTTTCTAAGCACTAGCAAAACAAATGTGAATTTCAATAAAATATTAAAAGTTTCAAAAAATAACACAAAGAATACTTCTGGTATTGGTCCAAAGACTCTGACAAGTACTATGTTTTGTCCAACACATCTCATACAAGGAATCTGAGAGTCTAAAACAGTATGGCAAATACGGTAAAAAATAACAGGATTCTCAAATTAGGCTAAAACATATTATTAAATATCTGGTTTTGTTAAAGTTTTAAAATTCCAGATATTCACTTGCAATTTAAACATATTTTAGCAGAGAAATGCATGTTTACTATTAAAAAAAAATCTAAAGACATCACTAACACATCACTTTCTAGATTATCTAACATTCACTTTGCTATACCTGGCTTCCTCCGTGCTCTGTATCAATATATCTGGGCATTGGAAACCTAGAATGAAGAATTTCTTGGGCATCATCTATCGGAGCTTGAAGCAAGTGATGAAAGTTTTCATATTCCGGCATATCTTGGTAACCTGATTTACGCCACTGAGCTATGGTCTGGGGATAGGAGGAAGAAAGAAGTTTAGAACTGATTCACCAATCTTAGAGAATTAAACAGGGCTCTTCAGAGGAGAATGTGCTATTGCTGGCCTCTATTCAATCACTCATCCCTTTCTGCCTTATAGTATGTAAGTTAATATTTTTAAAAGCCTCAATAAATATAGGCTCTAACAAGATGTGCAAGTAACATGCCACTAGATTTTTTTTAAACTCTAAAAACGTGTGGTCTACCTATATTTCCTTATTTTGTCATCCTTAGTACGCTAAACACTTTGTCCGTGAGAACAAGGGTAATATTTACAGGTCTCTAATTTGTACATCTATGACACATCAGAAATAAATATTTATACTGATGTTTATCTTTCATGGCCTGTAGCACAGCCTCCCAAACTTTTAGCAGTGAAACTGGCTGCTCAAGATCAACTCACTGATAGGAACTGTTGTTGAGAAAAACTTGGAGGGAGTCTCTGTACGGGTTCCCCTCCTCTGCTTGGCAGCTGTTTTAAGCTGAGGCTCTTACTCCTGGCTCCTAAGCTACACCACAGCCATGCCTGTACCTAGCCAGGTACCCCACTCATCTGGAGAGGACCCCTGAGAGGGGACTCGACTTCTTGGCCTGAGCTCAGACCTGCCTCAGTCCTGTCAACTTGTCTGATGATCTGGAGTGATGGCTGAACCTGGCTATTGCCTGCAATCTGCTCTGCTTGCCTTGCTCAGGTACCATGGGGCCAGGTCCTCGCTGCTGAGGCCTCAGCCTGCCTTGTAATCATGCTCAGCTCCCAGCTCCCCTTCCCTCAGGGATCAGCCCGCCCCTGCTGCTTTCTGACAGCATCTTACAAAAATGCAGAGAACATTTTTCTACCTAAAAAGTGTTGAAGTTTAGTAACTATTTTAAAAAGTGCAGCTATGAGGATCCAGAACAGTATTTCCCAAACTGGCAGCTAGGAACCACTTACAGTTGCAAAGCAGTAAAAATCAACAGTTCAGTTCCTCCAGGGCAGGAGAGCACTAGCAAGTCACATACATTTGTATTTATATTACTAGGGAATGACCACCTACTCAGCTGCCAGGAGCAGTTTCATTTCTCTAGGACAGTACAGATGAAGGGAGTCTCTAAAATGTGGTTTTCTGGCTACTTATCCCAGAATAATTCAGAGGTCTAAAATAAACGAGTGCAAAGCAGAGGTAGGGAGAAATAATATTCTCAAAAGTTGGAAAAATATTGATCTAAAACAAATAATCTGCATACTGAAGTCAATTCATCTTAAACCTGTCAAAAGAAACAGGACTGGACCAAAACAGCAAGTAATGCCAGGTATCCGTGTACAGGCACACTGGGTTACCAGACTGCAAATATGAATTAGGAGTTTGGTACCAGCCATGCAGATGAGGTCAAGCACTGAAGTGCTTTAGAACTAGGGCTTGACTTTCACAACGTAGCACTCCTACAGAAAAAGGAATATTTATGTAGAAGTGACTAATCTTACCTCTCCGTGATAAATAAGGATCTGGAAAAAGGTGTCCATAAGAAGAATGCGATCTGGTAAAATGCTGCTGCTATCCAGAAGAACAGGCTAAGATTTAAAAATAAATAAAAAATTACCAACTGATGCAGAACGGAGCAATCAAATGGCATTACAAGCTCTTTGAGTAAGTCACTGAATCTTAGGAACTTTTTCAATCACTTACTAAAGCTCCATATTTGCTCGTTTTCATGTTACATATCTGCAACCCACACAATCTCATTGTAAAGTTATCCATCTTGATTCTGAATATATAACTTCATGAAAGTAATAAAAACAGAATTCATAAACTGAGACTTCTTTCATTATTATGCACTTTACTAGTCTTTCAAGTACCTCCACATTTACCCATATACTGCCATTAACTTTAGTGATATTTCAGCGTATAAAGATTCAGTGGTTATTCAAGCACGGGATTGGGAGGGAGGGGGTGTTTTTTAGTCTTGTCCTTGCAGCTATTATTAGTGTGCATATATATATATCTTCCAATACAGTATATAGTACATACTGATGGCTTACGAAATCTAATTTAATACTTGAAGGTTTTAATTTACCTTCTTAAGGGCAGTGTTTCTATGTTGGCACTGTATGACTTAATTGAACTAGTACTGTATGATTTAATTGTATCAACCATATTAGGGACACCAAAAATGTTTATTATCCCAAGATGGAGAAAAAAGATTTATTACGTATTCTACAATGAGGTGTCAGCTCCCACTTTGATCAAGTGGGAGCTTGATCATGCTTCCCTTTTGCATGACCCATATGAATAACATTTATTTATACACAGGAGAATGTCACACCTCTGAGTACGTCTCCATAAACCGCCTCATTACTTTAATTTGAATTTCACTTTTAAAAGTCTTGACCCACACAACATAGTCTAAAAAAATGCTAACAAAAGTTAGAGTCCCAGCCTGTTAAGATCCTTGCCTATTATGTTTATTTTCACTGTCTCACAGTTTCCTTACTCTATCTTATCTGACTACTTTTGTTGTCTCCTATCTTACCCTTCTTTCACAAGTTTCTTGGAAGATCATCTTTTTATTTTAGGTTTATAGAGAATATGCCATGATAAAGTCAACTGGAAGGTTCTTTACCAAATGTGGTAACCACATCAAAATTAGAAGCTTTGGATGAGGGTATTAAGATGGAGGGAGTTTTGCACATTTCAAATTAAACAACTGTTCTTTCAAAAGCTACTGAAAAAGTATATTTTGAAATAAAAACATTTTTGTTGAAGTTTACATTCTTGCACCACAAAAACAAAAGCAAAACTCCTACTGCTCTCAAAAACTAACAAAAAAATATTCCTTAGTTTAAAACATCACCTCTTAAGAAAGTGATTTTGCCCTCAACTGCTACATCAGAATTCTGAGATATACCTTGTTCATAGTTTGTTCTATATAAAATCAATATTGTTTCTCAAATAATAAAAATTTTAAAACAACACATTTTATAACATCTATAACAGTAATGACAACACATCTCTCTCTCAAAACAACATCTTTTAATCTACAGTTAGGTTACACATAATGATACCTCTGGAGGTCCATTGAAGGAATAGGCATAGAGAATCGGCTGAACCATGATAAGTGACTGGGTTAGATCTTGACGCATAAAATGGTGACGATAGTATGAGCTCTCATCTGGACTGTTGTTAAAAACTTGTAAGAAAGGAGATCTTCTCAAGTGAAACATGAACTGCAAAAGAAAAATCATTTATCTGAACGTTCACGAAATAGAGTTGTACAAGGAGAGAATTTTTTTTTTTTCACAAAAACAAAGTACATGAAACCAATGCCACAGAAAATATGAATTCCAAGTCAGAGAATCACACAAACACAGAATGGTTAAGGTTGGCTGGGACCTCTGGAGGCCACCTGGTCCAACCCCCTGCTCAAGCAGGGCCACCCAGAGCAGGTTGCCCAGGACCATGTCCAGGTGGCTTCTGAAAATCTCCAAGGAGGAGACTGCACAACCTCTCTGGGCAACATATGCCAGTGCTCCATCACCCGCACAGTAAAGAAGTGTTTCCTGAAGTTTAGATGGAACCTCTTCTGTTCCGGTTTGTGCCCATTGTCTCTTGTCCTGGTACTGGGCACCACTGAAAATAGCAAGTCCTCTAACTTTTCTAATTTGTATATGCACCTTTATCAGTTTTTATGTACATACCTGACAATGAGTAAGAGAGATCAGCTTTAAATTAAGACAGAAGTTTAATATTTCTTCTTCTCTAGTACTAACTGATAAATAGTATGACTATTACTATAAAACATTCCTTACTGTTAAGTTCTACAGTTCTATGAGATAGGCTGCAGTGCCTAAACACACAAACTTAACACAGCAAAATTATTTCAACTAATGAAATTCAAAATCCTTTCATTGCTGTATTAATCTCTCCACAACACTTCACATAGAGATTGGTGGAAAACTTGAACAGAAATATCATAGAAATCTATGAAAGTCCAAAAGCAACATAGTTTCAGGAGCTATCAGAATGAAAAAATTTATCAGAATGAATTATTAGCAAAGAACCTGTTTAAAGTTTAATATACTGAAACTCAAGTTCACTTCACCACTGAAACGCTTCATATGTGAGCACTATAAATCATACGGGAAAGAAACAACAAAGCAAAAACATATCTTTTCTCACGTTTTCTGAATTTCTTCATTAAAACTGCCCTTAAAAACAGTGTCATTATCTGAACTACAAACTCAGTTAAGATGAGGATTCGATTACAGGAGAAACAAAAAATGCACAGAGTCTGTTTAGCTGTAAGGACACAGGGCAAAACAAGACAGAGCAGTGCAGCCAAAAGAAGTGATTTGTATAATGTGACATGCCAGACAGTAGCTGGGGGGGTGGGAGAGGTGGTGTCTGTGCAGGTTTTTGGTTGGGATAGAGTTGATTTTCTTCATAATAGCTGGTATGGTGCTATGTTTTGGATTTGTAACAAAAATAGCACTGATAACTCACCAATGTTTTAGTTGTTGCTGAGCAGAGTTTACACAGAATCTTTTCTGTATCCCAAACTACCTGCCAGCGAATAGGCTGGGGGTCCACAAGAAGCTGGGAGTGGACAGAGCCAGGACAGTGGACCCAAGCTGACCAAAAGAATATTCCATACCATATGACGTCATGTTGAACAATAAAACTGGGGGGAGTTGGCCAGAGGCTCCTGTTGCTCAGGGACTGGCTGGACCTTGGTCAGCAGGTGGTGAGCAATTGCATTGTGCATCATTTGATTCTTTTTTTTTTTTCTTTGATTGTGGGGTTGTTTTTTGTTGTTTCCTTTTTTTTCCCTCTTTCTTATTCAACGGTCTTTATCCCAACCTATGAGTTTTCTAACTTTTGCCCTTCCACTTCTTTTCCCCTCATCCCACTGTCTACCAGTGTTAAACCACAAAAGGCCTTTTCATTCTGATATCCACTGTAAAGTCTTATTTTACTCTGTGCTACAATACTACTTCCTTCACTAAGCATTCTCTCTTTATCCCTCATAAACACACCTTCTTTCTACTCACCTGTGGGTAAAGTGAAAAGGTTTCTGAAAATCTGAAAGAGCTTGGATCGTCCTTGTGATATTCTCCAAATTTCTGACACTGGAGTAAAAGAAAAATGTATCTAAGCTAAGAAACACAATAGCTTGATCATGCCATTACTGTAAGTTTGTTTGTTTTTAATAGACATATGATTTGAGGTACCTACACCTTCGTAAGCAAACAGAAACCTAGCAAAAAAAGCCTGACATCAGTTCTTTTCTTAACAAGCAGAGATTTCATTGCACATGAGGCTTTAATGGCTTTCTGTTTTTTTTTTTTTTATTTAAATCACCAAGCAGAATTAGCTGATTAAACATCCCTGGAGAACATGTTTGAAATTAAATTATTAATAACTAATTACTTACAAGTAAGTACCTGTAACTTACCTGTAACTAATTACTTACAGGTAAGAAATTATTATTATTAAAAAAAAAAAAAAAAAAAAAAAACAGAAAACAAAATTTTTGAAAATAAAGAAATGATTTTCTGAGTATTTTGACTTTTTTTTTTTTGCTTAAAATATTTAATCTACAATATCATTAGAAGCAGCAGAAAGTAGAGAAAGCTTTCATTTCTGCTAGTGTCATGCCAGATCTTCCCTCAGTCGCTGGCAGTGACCAACTGCTGAGGACTGAGGGGACATTAATAAATGAACTAAAAACAGAGGTGCTCTTTCATCATTTAAAATAGAAATTCCCAGTTAATTCTGCATACCCACTTGTGGTAAAAAAGCATTCAGTTCCACTTCCCACCCCAGCCCCCAGCCCCACTTTTAAGAAACAACCACTGAACACTAGTCATTTAAGAATGATGCTGCCTACAGATGAGAAACAAATTTAATTCTTTTAATTGAGTCCTTTTTACCAGTCGTATCAGTTGTCTGTCCAGCCATCTAAGCACATCAGGCCCCTCTTCTGTCTCTGCCCTATACACTGCCAATCTAGCCATGAGAATCGCAGCAGCCTCCTGGTCAAAAGATGCAGCAATGTTTTGAATCTGTGTCTGCGCATCTGCCCAACTGCAAAAGAAAAATACATGCATTTGCATCACAGTGAAAGGAAAGGTGTCCAGCTTCAAAGTATCCCTTCAAAATTAAGGCAAAGAAAACAGTGTTAGCAGTTTAACAAGCAAACTGATGCTGGATCTTCAAAAATCTACTGGGTATAAATGAGCAGCCTCTCAGTCAACCATTTTTTTTTTAATTAGAAATGACCCTTATTTGTAGAAATGTCATGAAAGAAAAAGCAATACCAATTATAAAAGTTATTATATTGAAAAATTGACAAATTATGAAAAATTAAGTTACAGAAAACACTGCCCACAAAGCTAATCACACATTTCCACACTAATAGCTTTCTTGTATGCCTGTTCTGGGATCTAATTGCTTGTTCTTCTCAATTTGCAAGGGGTATTATTTCTATTATTATACTAATACAATGAACATTAACATCATACTCGTATTAACAGTAATGGCAACGCTTTTTTGGTAAACTGAGTTTTCCATCAAATTAGCAATCAATAACCTCCTTCATCTTAAAGGGAACATCATCTGACATTGAAAAATGCCTCCATAACATTACACATCACTTTCCAAAATCATTAAGTAAATTGAATCAAGGAAGCTGCAGGTAAAGATTATGCATGGAAGAACAGGTATATTCAAGCCCCTGAACTGCAATTAACATTCACAACTTAAGGTATGAGGTGACATTTATCATTCCCTAAGCCTGGCCATCTCCTCAATTTAGGCCACAGAATTTCACCCTATGTTTCCTCTTCATGTAGCCCAGAATCATTTGGGTTACTTCAGAGCTCTCCCATAACATCGTTATAAAGCCACTGCAACCTCTTGGAAAAGAAATAGCCCATAGAACAACATAGGCAACTGTCTCAAAGGTATGATCATGTTTTTACCACCTGTGGCGCTACCCAAAACAATGGACTGGTTATAAAATCACAAGATTAAAAGGCAAATATGTATCCTCTTTTTCAAATATGATTAATCACAGAAAAAAAAAAAAAAAACATACTTTCTGGCAACTGTGGTCACTCTGATACGTCTCTGTCCACTGGAATGCTGGTACTGAGTCACAAATTGGATTGCACCACGTCCTCCTTGAGGAATTGGAGCATTGTGCTAAGTGTGGGAGGAAAAAAATTAAACGAAAAAGACTCTCAAGATCTTGCAGCATAATTTTAAAATGGATAAACAAATTATTAGAAAATAAAATTCTCAACAAAAGGCAGCTGAAATTCTGTAAATGCACTGACTGATGTTTTTAATCATACCAAGTATCTTTACCAAACATGGCTATAAACTTGGAGATCGTTAAGGCATATTAGGAGCAGTTGCTGTTTCCACCAGATACCTTAAAATAACAGATGCCCTCTCCTTCCAAGTACCCTCACAGACACAGTATTTTCAAACGGACTGCATTACAATTGCTGATTTCATTAGATTCTATTTGAATGCCAGGTGATTCACTAGAATCACAGGATAACAAAACTTGATACTGTTCTAAAATGTTGACAAATTAATCCCATAAAGCAACATTGAAACTTATAGATTGTGATCCAGGTGTAAACTGAAATTTCGAAACTCTGATCAGTGGAAATGCAGGTCTCTATACTGTCAACAATGTAAGTAATTTCAAATGAGGACAGTTGAAATCAACTGTGACATACCGTGACCAGACCAGCTTGAGATCTAGTAACTAAGTAAGACTAAAATAAATACACAAAAAGCAAAATAAGAAATGAGTAAGGTAAACAAAAGTTTTAAAACCTACATCTTTGCAATAAAGTACACAATATGGCATAATAAATATATAGAAACTACAATCGGCTCACTTCTGAGCTGCAAACATTTAGAAGAGGGGAAAAGAACTAGAAGGGAACAGTACAGTTACTTATGTTTTTATCCTGCTTTTATCTCCTCTATGGGAGAGAGGAAACCAGACTATACCTCCGTGATGTGTTTCCATGAAACTAACCTTTACTTACAAACTGAGCAATAAAAGCTTAATTAAAATGTAACATTATAGAGTAATTACCTTGTAACTAAAACATCAGAGAAATGTTGAAAAACACTTTCAAATAAATGGATTACAGTATTTTCATATATTGCAACTGAATTACATTTCACTAAGTAATACTCCGAAAAGAAAGAATTGGACTTCGATTATTAACAATACAGAGTAGCAACGTCATTTGTATCCCTGCTGCTATGGTTGAGGGAATGATTAAAAAAAGAAAAAAGAAAAGAAAAACTACACGACACATAAGCTTCAGCAGTCCCATAAAATCACATTATTGTGTTTACTAGAGAAGTAGACAAATATCTAATACCTGGTTGACCACCTCAAAGTAGAGTGCAAGTGTTGTAGTAGGATTAAGTCCACAAATCTTCCACTGACAAGTACCTCCTGTTCCAATCTCCTGTAAACACATTTTACATAATACCTTTACAAAACAGAAGTATTACTGTGTTTGCGACACAGCATCTGGCTACCATAGGCAATGTTTTACAACTCTTCTGTCACAAGTTTTCTTCCTGCTCACTCTGCCATCTTCTCAGACAAAGATAACACTCTTGCAATACAGCTGCAGTGTTGGATGTGGGAATAATTTTAAAAAGAAAAAAAAGATGGCTGGTTGAAAAAAAATAAAATATTAGAAAGGCAAGAAGACAGCACTAGAAAAATGGAAAAAGCAAGTCAGCAAAAAGTGAAAAAGGACATTACTAGACTTTCCTTAAACAGTCCCAAGAGAAGAAGCAGCATGTGAGAGATAAGGGCAGAATTCACCAGTTAACCAAAAGTGGTTAGGTAAGCTCCTGACCTCTGGAGTTGTTCCTATCATTTCGTTCTGCATATTCACTGCTACACAATGAGGAAGAGTGCATGTCCTTCTTGTATTGAAGGAACGTTACATATTGAGGAAATGTCACAGAAGATGTAACAAATTGAATGTTAAGCTTGTAAAAATCTGAAGAAGCAGAGAACACAAAGAGACGCATCTCCATTTTTAGCTTAAAAGAAGTAAAAGTGGAAGAAATTTAGAGCGAGGAAAGTCAAACAAACAGATTTGTTTGACTGAGGAAAGACAAACAAATGAACCAGGCCTAGATTGACTGTTTCCACTACTACAGTTGCTCTTACTGGCTTACCTACTAACTACTCTTCTGTCATCTTCCACAGGCAGGAAGACACAGGAATGACAAGGCAATGGAATGACAACCATAAGTACAAGAAAAAAATAGGTACAAAAAATGCTTGAGAGTAGGCCATTTGTAAGCACTTGCACACTGTCAAGTGCTCTGTTACACAGAGACTATTAGGAACAAAACCTGAGACTTTTGAAATTTAAGACATCTGGTTACTTGTAGGAATCATTTTTGATTAGTAATCAAATATAAACTGTAATAATATTATTTGATAAGAAAATAAGCGATGATTTAAGTCTGTTGTAAATTTAAGGGAATTACTTCAGGAGCCTGTAATAGCTGGATACTCCAATCAATTAATTAAATGCATATTTGGTGAAATAGCTATACAAATGGGAAGGGGGTAGGGGGCCAAGATAATGTTCCCATACTTGTCTCCTCCTGTTTCTCAGTCTTTCTAAAAAAAACATTTTCATGGTTCTCTGGATAAAAGGGTAAGCTTTGATTTTAACAATAAAGCACACTAACTTCCTTTTTACTTGGTTTCTGCTACAACAGCATATAGCTTATCCATAGTAATTTTAAACAACCATTCAACTGACAAACATAACCAAATAACAAGGAACCTGCAAGGTCTAATACAACTCAAATCTAATCTAGCAGTGAACATGAGCTTACCCAAAGAACAGCCCTTGAGTGCATTTAATTTAAAATTGTAAAAAAATGAACATGATTTATTCCATTTATGGAAAAGGTTCAGCCTCTCTCTTCAGATCTAAAAATCCTAAATCCTACTTTTCCAAAAAGGGACATTACCTTCACTTTCAGCAAAATTTACTTACATTTTCTGAGACACAAGGTCCTTTAGAGTTGAGAGAGACACAGGGTCCAATAGCTCCAGAAATCTTTACTTCTCTAGAAGTCTTCATATTTAAAAGAAAAACATACATTAATACGCCACACTAAGAACTCAGCCTTACTTTATCATTAATGAACAACTCAATGCATAGCAGACTTTTTATACCTTTAGAAAAGATTATATCAGTAATGCTTGATACATGTATGTTTGCTTTAACAATTAGTACATCTGAAATAACAGCACGAATGTAAATTAAAACATAGAGAAAAACTGCTGTTATTTATAAACTTGAGAACCTAGAATGCATAGTGGATAATGTTCGTTTTCTAGCAAAGTCATTATAATATTCAAAAGATGAGATTAAAACTTAAGGCTTGTAGGATAAGCTGGTACATATCCCACAGTGAATTCATACTCTGCATCTTCTGAACATATTTATCTTAAAAAAAAAAAAAAAAAAACAATCCACTTATTTACATTCTTCCAGTGGAATTTTCCTGTTTGAAGTGATTTGAACATTCCTCTGTAACTGAGGCTCTGTTGCCACAGGATCTTCCAACAAAATTCACAAGAACACTTGTATGAAAAAGTGGGTTCAATTATTTGTCCGGGTAGTAAAAACTTAAACAGAATTTTACTGAACAAGAAAATAGCCCTATATTCTTCTACAAGGCACTGCTGTAATATTTGCAGGAAAGATCATGGAAGACCATATCTGAACCTAAAACACATTCAGCTCTAAGGTTCTCACAAGAGAGGAGATAAAAATAAGCATTGCTGAAGTGCCAGAATGGATTCTGATAAGGATGGAAAATGAAAGGAAAGTCTTCCTGTGCTATATAGAGAACCTGGATCTAATCCAAGAAACACTCACTACTGATACCAAAATCTAAACATGCAGCATTGTGAGTTTCTAACATGGACTGATTTTAGTTCAGTCTCCCTTTTAGCTGTCACTGAATGCAGGGTAAGAAGGAATTAACATTATATCTAACTTACATTTAGAGAATCATGGAACTGCAAAAAGATAACTAGGTAGTCACAGCTGTGTCCAAGCCAACCCTGATGCATCTCTTTAGTGCGTTTCTAAAAATTCCTTGAAGGACAGATTCTAAAGTTCATTATCCATCCTATGCTAGTGTATCACTAACACATTGCTTTTTTTATTCTTACCTTTATTTCTAATGTGCCACCAAATCCCATTTTAAATTGTCCTTGCATATCTTTTGTGAATACTCTCTGAAAGGTCTGTTTGAATAAAGATGTATTGAAAGAATCTCCCATTACCATGTAGCCTCTAGAAAAAAAAAAAAAAAACACTCAGGTTAGAATAGATGATTTATTATGCAACTATTTTGCACGTGGGATTTATATAGTTTATTTCTATTAAAAACTAAAACTAAAGACAGTTCATGATAAGGCATGCTTTTATCTTCTTGACTATCATTAAGATAATATTCTGCTAAATATTAGGGATGAATTTTTGAACTGAGCTTCTCACTCAATCAGCATGTTAAGGTCATTGCGATTATAATATATATAAAACAAAATCTTTCACTGCGAAAATACTATATTGGACTTCAGCACTACTAACGTCTCATAACCTTGTCACGCAAAGTCAGCTACCTAATTCTAACACTCAATATTCCAAACATATTTCCACACCATTTTATTTTGTATATCCACTCATTATTTCAGGCTTAAATCTATGCTCAAAAAGCATGATTTGTTTTTATGCTTAGTAGTCTTCTGTGGATGTATAACAGCAGTGGTTGCCACTCATCCTGAAATATCATATACTGCATTTAAGAAATATTAACAAGAGATACTACTGTTATTCATCAAAAAATATTCATGAAATAATATTCTTAAACTCTGTTAATAGGTCAAACATTACATCTGAAGGATGTTATAGAAGTTTTCAAATGGGTACTCGAAGATGGAAGACAATAGACATGGGAGAATCAGAAATCCCTCCCTGTATGCAGGATATAACCAAACAGAAAATAGGAACAGCTGCAGGAGAAATAGGAAAACTGTACACGAAGGCTAGTTTTGCTGGAAGAACAGAAACAGAATAAAGCGAGTCACAAGAGCAGAGACTAAGAGCAAAATTACACTGTAGCATATAGAAAAATACAGCTTGAATTTGATGCAGAAAATGAATAGAAATCAAATGTGCAGGTGAAGTCAACATTCAGCTCCTGAACAGTGAAAACTCCCATGCAAAGGCTATACACACAGCTCTGAAAAGAAACAATCCAGCACTGGTTTGCATGGCCAAGTTGGCCTGAAACTCAATTTGAAAACAAATATGGAGGAAGAATTTGCAGGAAGAATTTGCAGGATTTACAAAGTGAATGAGGTAGTTAGAATGCAAGCAAGAGTCAAAAGCTATCCCAGGCTACAGATCTGCGTAACAGGAAGGGTGAGACACAACAACAGAAAATAGAGGAGTGGTTCAGAAGAAAAGATTGGAATTTGCTTTGATCAGATGAAAATGAATAGATGGCAAGACACGCTGGAGGAATACAGGAGCATGTGTGAAATGCAGAACTGGATAGATGAAGCAAAAATCGGGAGCAACAAGATGTATCAGGTATGCTACCTGATAACCACCTGTGACAGCAGTTGAAGTTATGAACAAGTATCTACAAGGAGGGCATAAATAAGACAGAAAGAATAACAGAGTTTTGTACCACTCTGAATAGCAAGAAAAAGAAGGATGACAGGTCCTTATCTTTACTGGAGCCTGAGGCTTACATACACACGCACACACTGACGATAGTACATAGGATAAACTGTCTAAGATAGCCATGTTATTTAAGCCTCAAGCAGATCATACTAAAGAGAAATAGCAAAAAGCCTTCTGATAAACAATTATGGTGACAAGTTTACCAGAGGCTGAGAAATTCCAGCACAAATGCAACCATCATAGTAAATCTGAGTTTAGGAAAAAAAAAAAAAAAAAAGCAGAATGTTTTTGCTAAGTGCTTCCTGTTAAATAGTTCAAAAAATAAAAAACTGCATCTTCATATACTACTTAAAAATGAATAGGCACATACCCAGTGTAGTTGGGACAACACTTCATCTCCAGAAGACCAGTCTGATCCAATGCACATGCATATATGTCAACAACATGACCATTTGTTGCAGCCCGATTAGCCAGGGCTTCAAAATGCTAAATCCAAGATGAAAATACAGTTCATAGCAATTTATGACATGAACACTCATCTTCAAATTAAATCCTAGACTCTGAAATTTTTTTCTAACATTATCAGACGTCACTCACATCATATTCTAATAAAAGATAAAAGATTTTTTTTCCTGAAGTTAATTTTAGGTTGGAATTTTCAACACCTGTGTTTTATTTTCTGACCAGCTGAGAACGTGACACACACTAGGAAGACCAGTGGTTGTTATTTAAACTAGAAAATGACCTTGATTTTTTCTTTTTCAACTGTGCATTAAGGACTAGATCCAACTGACAAAACTGAATTTACCTCTCTAATCTCAAGCGTCTACGACAGGTGTCTGTGACTGAGCTAATAATTTAGCTCTCATTATAATCAATTAAGATGAATTCAACAGGTTTTGGATGAAGTTCACCTGCCCAAATGTACATTTATGATGAAATGAATTGGTCCTAAACACTACTAACTAACCCTCCCTGCAACTACAGAGACAGTCTTGAGCAGTTGTCTTAGAATTAGACAGCCTCACCCTAGATACACCATTTAGTAACATGAATCTGCTCCAGGATAAATCAGGGAAACACTCCAAAGAACTTTAATGAGAGCTGGACAAAGTTCTAAGTCAATATATTGAAATTTCTGGAGAAATTCCTGAAGACAGTTATTCAGAGACAGTGAAATGAAAACAAACAATTCCCACCTCTTTATACCTTTACTACCACTACTAACAGTATTTTACGGTGCCAGGCAATGTAAATGCTTATTTACATATAAGGTGCCTAAAACATCACCCATTATCATCTCTTACCTTAGTACCCTTTTTAACATATTTAGCATTGTCTTTTTCAATGTCATGCCACGATCTTATAGGTAGCTTCAGTTCATCCCCTACAACCATCCCAGGTCCTTGTGTAGCTGGTCCTCCAATGAACATCATTATACGTGCACCGGTATTAGGAAAAGTGCACTGCGGGAAATAAAAGACAAATGAAACCACCAGTTTTTGCTACAAATTGAACAGAAGAAACAGCTATGCCGGTATTTACCATGCCGATAGGATTCTAACGATAATTGTACTTTTTTCCCCCCAAAATCTTACGTTCCTTGCTAATTCAAAGTCTCAAACTTGCCTAATTAAAATGTATATTTAAACACCTATGATTATTTAGGCATGTATGGGATGCTATTTATCAGAATCATCATACAAATCTAATATGCATCAATTACTAAAGTTTTTACATATTGGTTGTGACAGCTTTTCTGCAACAAAATGATCTATTTACATAGCAGCACAACCGTAGTTAAAGCTATTACCTCAAGGAGTCCCACAGCTATAGAAAGAGCCACTCCAGAGGAACGTAAGGGCCTTTTCCCTTGTGGAACGGGCCAAGGATCCCGCTGCAGTTCTCCCAAAAGATCAGTAAGATTCATATCGATCTTCTGCACTGGTTGCAAAAATCTGGAAACAAATAGATAGAATTAATTTAGATTGTAATTTTTAGTAAAAATTATACCAGTTGCTCACCAGCCACAAAGTAGACACATATTAGCAATTTAAGATATTCTAGTCTGGATTCAGAGCAAAGCCTCTGCTTCACCAAGACAATGCAGTTTAGTAGTACTATACATACAGCACACTCAATTTAAGAAGTTCAACAAAGAGCTTGTAAAACAAAAACTTGCTGACTTAGAAATACAGCCACTATCCAGAAAGAACCATGCCTAGTCAAAAGAACGCAGCAGATAATCACCTATGAATCTCAAAAAGAAACAAATTTCACTACTTCAGTGAAAAAAATCAAAAATCAGAATAAACATTAACACATGAAGACTTTTTTGTTCTCTCACAAGAATCAAACATCAGCCAATTTCCAAACAAGAGACAAAAAGAGAGGGTAGAGGAGCAGAAGACAGAAAAGGGGAAGACAAAACTGGACACTGACATAAGACAGAGGCATTAAAGCAGCCATTAACACCTTACATCATACCAACCAACAGAAACATAGGCATACTATAGATATGTAAATAACTATGCAATATACTCTCAGAACATTTCCAATATGTCATCCAGATAATTTTACTACCATGTTATGTCTTTTCTTCCCAGTACAAACTGCCAGGAAAGAAACAGGGTACAACCACTAGTTTCCAAGTAAATTTGTGCCCAATCAGAAGGTTCAACTCTTGGCTGATTTTTTCCATTATCACAGAACATAAAATTTCCAGCAAATCAGTGTAGCCAAGATGAGTTTTTAGATGTTTTAAGCACATTACCTGTTAGAAGGTGGTGGCTGCTGCACTTGAGGACCCCGACCGACTTGTGAAACAGCTACTTTTGTAAGTCCTAGCATTTCCTGTAGTCAAATATGTAAGATTTCAGTACAAAATCTGTTTACAGACTATTTGAAGTTAATCATCCTCTCAATAACTTCTTTTTGTTTGCTTTTGTGTCTTACCTGAAGCTGCTTTGCAGACAGGTCCTTTGTTCCTCTGAAGACATAACTTTTGGAAATTCCTTCACAGCCAAGCTCATGAACCTGCACCATTCGGCCGAAGGTAATGAGACCTACTAATGCAGTTGGTGGCAGAAGACTAAGTGACATTTGCATGGATTCTTTCAGAGCTTGTAAGTCTTCATCTTCCATGCATGTGTCCACAACATAAAGAAATATCAAAGGCATCTGAGGACCACGCTTTAAGAAATAAAAATATCATCACATGAAAAACAAATCTTACAATATTTAGAGGATCAAAAATTAACAAATAAAGTACATTTTATGTAAGTGTTATTTTAATCATACCAATAATGTCAGTGTTCTATCTAACCTCCCTCCCTCCTCCCTCTCAAGCAGTAATCAGTATCTAAGGCTGAAGGGGAACAAAATCCATATCATAATAAACTCTGCACAAAAATTAAATGCTTACTATGAAAAAAAAATCCTTTCAGGATATCAAGACAGTTTTAAAGCATGTGCCAATTTGAAAAATCATTTAATAAATAATGAGCTGTTATTGCTCCAAGTGAACATAAAAGTAATAAACTATTCATGATTATAAAACATTCTAATCAGATGACATTCTGTAGGATTTTACCTAGAGATCATCCCATCTTATTCTTTCTAAACAGTTTTTGCTGCACTATGAGCAAATATTCCTTTTACTTTATGTTAAAAAATTGGCAAAAAGTAGATTCTGTTCACTCTTAGCTCTTTTTTCTGAATGCCTCACTGAAGTCTTAAATTTTCATCCTCAAAAGTGGAATTTAGAGATCACAAATTTGCAATGGCAAATGTTTGCAATTTTATGTTGTAGGTTCTTTTTTATTGCTATTCCTTTCAACTCTTTTCTATCCTAAAAAAGTATGAATATCAAAATCCAAACACTTGAATGCATATTATCTGTTTCCTCTAAACCAAAACTAACTGATAATTATTCAATTACAAACTTAAATTCAAATGATTAATGAGATATGAATCAACAATTTGAGTTGAAATTGTTTGAACAAGCAGCAGCAGTAAGGAAACCCACAGCACAAACACAAATTAAGCTCCTAGTTTAAGAAGAAATTTAAAGAAATAGACCTAAGAGAAATATTGTCTTTAAAAGAAACCTAATTTTGTTTTGGTTTTTGTTTTTTCATTTTTTTAAAACAGCAGTCTTATCAGCCATCCTTGTGTTCTGACAAAAAGTTATGTTTTCCATTTCCAGTTGATGACATAAACTTTCAATCTACTAACAAGCACATATAGACTCAGTCATTAAAATGCAGTGAAGAAATAAAATTGAAATTAATTCTTTCAGTACATTGTTAGCTTATAGATAATGTTAAAGATCTTATTTAATGATTTTACCTGTACTACATATTCGATGCTAGAGAACTGAGGCAAAAGTTCAGCCGGCTGATTCATTTCAGATATGCCAGCATATGTAGGAGGAAACTGCAAATAAAAACATAAAAATTAAGTACAAACAAAAGATTATAACTTCAACAAAAACATACGTATAGGCTACTTTCCCCTACAACAGATGTTCACTATTGCTGTCATGAAAAAAATCTCAATGCAATCTCTGAAGTTATAGTTACATGCTCATGTTCTCGCTGTCAATTTCAGTTCACAACTATGATTTGAAAAGTGAGAATTTTTCACTTTTACCTTACAAAAAAGATCTTCTATGTACTGAATGCTTCATTTTCTTACCTGATTTCTCTGATAACAGAAGTTGCAAGCCCAGAGTTTTGCTCGATAATCTACTTGGCTGTAAAAATACAAGAAAAGTTTTTATTATATGAAAAATTGGTTTTCCTCCGGTGACTCTAGAATATGTTTCTTTTAATTTTTCAAATACATACTGGCTTTGAAAAAGCTTCCTCCTAAATACCCACATTATAAATTCAAAATAAAGTGCAGTCTTGTACACATATATCAGGCAAACTGTTGTCTTTAGAGAGGAAGAATGGTCTTCAAGAAAAGGAAGCAAGTAAGAAACTTAAGAATACAGACTCAGCACATTTATTAGACATTTTCTGCATGGTTTTAGGCAAATCATTCTAACCCTCTCTGATTTTGCATTTTTCTCTTTTCTGAGCTTACGTCTATTAGCTGTTAAGAGTCTGGGACTCTCCTGTATATATATTCTGCCCTAATAAAAAATGTTCCAACTTGACGGCTATTTCTCTTGTAAAAATAAGATTTTTTTCAATGGGTGAGCCCATTTTACCCATACTTTTATTAGTATTCAAGTAGTTTTTTTTAAAAAATGGAATTTGTATCTTCATGCCATACAGATGTCTTACAAAGTCTTACTCACATCTTATGAGAAAAAAACTTTATGTGTTTTCAAGGTACACTTCTTGCTAGGAGACAGGAGACATCTTCTCCTGCCTACAAGAGCAAAAGTTTTTAAAACTATCATTAAATCTTTAGATAAATCCCAGCATGATGTAAACATACACAGCCCTATTAAGATCAAACAAACTCCGCTAATTTTAGGGGCTGCAAATTATCTAGCCTGCTACACTGTGCCACAGGCTTCAAAAGGCCACCACCCCAATTTGAGCCTCTCTAATCACATCTTGTAAAAAAAAAAATCCACTCATGATTTGCATACATTAGACATGAAAAATGTACACAATTCATTGTAATGTCAGGGACCTGACTGACTCTTTACAGCTTTGTCTTTCCATTATTTTTCTTCCAGCCCAAAATAAAACACAATGCTTCTAAAAAAGTAGGTTTTCACTAAGTCTGACTCCAAGTGTAAGCAGCCACTGTGTCTGTTAAAGACTGAAACACAATTTTACATCTGCTTTGAATGTCTTTTCTCCCAAACAAGAACAAAGGTCCCAAACAAGGACAAGTCAATCAAAAAAAAAATGAGTTAAATAGTTCTACAGGATCTTTTACATTATGTCTAGTCTCCCACTATCATTCAGTACCTTTCACACCCTTATCAAATTCCAGCTTAGAAATCGTTCAGCTTCTTGTCCTTGTGTTTGGAATGGCACATGAAATGCTTCTGCTGCTTCCAACCTTCTACAATCATTTGTGCTTGTGGCAATATCACCCTTTAGTTTACAGGCAATTTTACCCTCTCTCATGCCTGCTTCTGATGTATTTACCTATCTATCTATCACATCTTCTTTCAGCTTCTGTTTTGGTACGTTAAACCATCTAATCTGATTTGGTCTACAAATGATTAAGGTTAGTAAGAAATATAGTTTATTTTACCTGGAAATTAAACTATATCAGGGCCCAGTAGTTACAAAGAGATAGCATTACCCCGAGTAATTTTCTAGAGGTGAAATGCAGAACTATGCTAACTCACAAGATCTGTAGTTCCAGAAAAATAGCATACCTGAAGTACATTGAAAAGACTAGCTAAATGAAAGCCATGTTTTAATTACATGTTACATCTTAAAAGTTTATGCACATAGATTTTCATATCTAGGAGTCTGAGCTGTACACTCATGTGAGGAATATTTGAACTTTAGCACAGTTTAACTGGAACTATTCTAAATATTGATTGGTAAGGAAAAATATTGATATAATATAAATTAATATATTAGGTTTACCATAAGGGATTCAGAACAGCTCGACACGTGGTCCTACTGCACAAAACTGGCTCATACTGAATAGGAGGCAAGTCTGGCCGTTCTTTCAGTGGCGTGAAGAGGGCAGCCACTGGGACTACCATTCTTGTGGCTTCAAGACGACTTGAAGGCCAAACATTCCAGCTGAATCTAACTCCATCTCTGTCCTCATTCTGCTGGATAAATTCCAGGAAGGTTGTCATGGTCAACTTCTCTTTTTATCACTAAAATAAAAAGGTAACCGTTAGCAGAATGTGGAAATACAAGCGTTTGCAAAAACTAGATAGTAAACGTACTTAATGACAGTCATTTTCTGATCAGTTCTTGATTTAAGCAACAAATGGGCAAGAAATGTTATAACTAAAGCAATATTAGAGCAGAGAATACACAGCACTTCAACACACTACAAAAAAGACTTACCAAAAATACTTACACACTGCTTTAAGACCCTCCACTAATGCATTTAGTTATTCATTCTGCTCATTATTGAAGAATCTTTCATTCTTGCAAACTATTTACTCTTATAATTTCTTTTAGGAATCAAAAAGCAAAAAAATATTTCTACTGTTATTACATTATGTTTTCTGCTGTAGCAAACTTTGTAAGAATTTTATAACCATACTTAACAATTTTCAATAAGCCACGTGGCTTACTTGTAAACATAAAGGAATAAAACATGATACTCCACAAGAGTACAATCCTGTTGCAATGTTAGGAAATAGCTCTACAAGAAGTACATGTGCCATATTCCACTACATGATATATCAAGATGTGCCTTCAGCAATTTTTTCAACTCACTGTCATCCATAAAACAAAGAGAAGCCCTACACTCCGCAGTTAATATAATTAGGAAATAATCAACTGTCAGCGTGTGATGAAAGGTACAAAAAGCAGTCTCAGAATTGCTCCTATAAAACACAGACCAACAGGCAAACTTAACTATAAAGTATCCCTCTCTTGTAGTTTTCCACAGGTGCTATCACTATCACTTATCTCCATACAGTAGCAGAAATATTATAACATAGTCTGTCAACACTTTCATGAGCGTGTCATCTCACTGATACTAGCAGAAGATCTGTATGTCACAGTATTGCAACACAGGAAGCCACACAGAACTTTGTGCACAGGAGCATTTCCACTACCACTTTTACTCAGAGCTGCAAGGCCATCAGGCAAGGGACAAAAATGAACAAAAAACAAGGGGAGAGAAATAACCGGAAGCCAGAATTAATGCAGAGGGATCAGAAACAGAACATAACTCCACTGAGGGAGGAAAGGACAGCCTAGTGTCTGAAACAGATGCAGAATTTAATAAGTTTCTTTCCTAATACATCAAAATCCATCACCGTTCTGTGCAAAAGGTGAAGGAACATTATCCCTGAAAAATGGGATAGTGGTACAACAGTACGTATGAGGAAACAGTCTTAGTTATGAGAACAAACTGAATAACTGAATCATCTCTCCTTTTAAAATTATCTCCTAAAACGACTGAGAAAATTGCAACTTAGGGGCCATTTCAGCCATTCCATAAGAATCCGCTACAAAGTCCACCAGCTCCAGCTCCATAGACTGCAATGTGAACTCCCACCTCCTGTGCTGGACTTTAAAGTCTTTTCTCCACATGTTAACCCAGCTACATTTGAAATGGCTTTATGTGGACATTATTTTTACTAATCAATTACTGCTCCACAGAGGGCAATGTACACACACCACTGTGCAGTGACTAATGAAGTATATACAGAAAAGCGTTGCTGGATTTAATGAGTTAAATACTGTTACTTTCTAGTAGGCATTTCCTATTCAGAAGACAGAACCTGCTAATAATCAAATTTTCCTCCATTTTTCCTCCATCCTTTTCTTCCCTTCCAAAAGCCAATAACGCTTACATATTTCATCTTACATCAGATGTGTGAATCTCATGGCCTGACAAGTTACATTCAGTTTTGATAACATTATTACAGCTATCCACGTACATTTTCTGGGATAGATGTGGAAATTTGTAACATTAGACCAGAAAAGCAAACCCTCCTGATCTACAGGCTACATACCAAATGCTTCATCTGCCCAAGAAGCACAAAATATATATTGCCCAACTGAGAAAACCACAGAGAAGTGATTTTCAGAACAGCTGAACAGCAACAGCTCTGTGTTGGGGTGTCACTGTTCTGGCTGTGCTGCAGGATAAGACACCTAGAGGAGACCAGCTTCCTGGCTTGCTTCCTGCCACTGCTGAGGCTGTTTACCTCCAATCCCTGCATCATAGCAATTTCACTCTGTATCACATTCAAAGAAGCCACACCTGAATTGCATAAAAAGTCACAAGCTTTGAGGTTTCATTCTCAGGTACGTAATAGTATTCATGCAATTATTCTGACTGGATGCAAGAGTACAGTTAGGACTTCCTAACCAGTATACGTACCAGACATGCTTGATACACCATTCAGTAAGCATAAAGCTACCCTATAGCTGAATGAGCAGTTTTGAAATACATTACTTTGAAATTACATTATTTTAAATAGCTATTCTAGAAGTAACTGCAAACAGTAATGACGCAGTTTCTCTGAAATAGATTATTATAAAAGCCCCTGTTTCAACTCAGCACCTTTACGCACCACTTGTAAATGTGTCCCAATACAGAAGGTCACCAAAATAATATCCACTAATCCTTGGAAGCACATATAAAGAAAACCAAAACACTTCTCTCTACAGTCATCAGCACTTCAGATACAAATCTGTTCTAGTTCCAAGAGGTCTGTATGAGGAGAATCACTTGGCACGTATCTAAAGGAACCACAAGTTGTCAAACTGACAGCATAAGAATCTAATTTTCACTTATTTACTCATACACAGCCATCCTCCAAGCCTGCTTTCCCAGTTTTGTTAAGGACTTTTTAAAAACAATCTGGGTACATAATAACGCACCTAAATTAAGAAAAATATATATATATATATATACAATGTCTGTATAGCTTTAACTGTATCGCAGGGCATCACTGCTAAATGCCCTGGCAGCGGCACAACAATGCAAGTATAAAACAGCTTTATGCCAGGAGCGAGGCAGCCGCTGCCGGGCTGGCCGTACTTTACACCTCAGCGGGCGGCGGTGCAAAGGCCGTGCCCGG
>VXAA01006231.1:217972-235120 GCA_013399115.1 Anseranas semipalmata | reverse complement strand
CAGGCGGGCTGTCCCCTCAGTGGAGGGGCCCGCTGTTAGCCTGCCCGAGCAGCCCTTCTTCGCTTTACCGTCCTCAGCGGCTCTCGTTTGGTTGTTTGCTTGTTTGTTTTGCACGTCCCCTTCGACTTTCAGCTTTCTTCTGAAGATCTTAATCTTCCTCTTAAGAGTGTGTGGAAAACGACGTATCCATCCACCAGAGGGAGCTTCGCCTTCGCCCCTTCGGCTGCACTCGGCTGTCCCACTCGTGACACCGGGCTGCGCCGCATGGCTGAGGCTGCTGCGTGTCCGCGCCCCGCAGGGAGCTACCGCTGCACCTGTACACGGGTGTTCTCCGTTACCTCGCTGTCCTTGTTTGTGAGGGTCTAGGGTAAATCCTCAGGAACAAGGCAGCTGAGCTTCTGAGAGTCCCTGAATTCACCCGGCGTGTTGCCCATTTCCCATGTGTTTGCACCAACTTCTTAATCTGGAAGGTTTTTTACATGTTTTTTTCGGACTTCCTGAGAAAAAAAATACTGAAATTGTATTTCTGTTGGTTTTCAGCCAGAGACAATATTTCTATCTGATATTTAGAAATAGAACATATGTTTATTTAACATCTGCACAGAAACTTTCATGTAGCCTTAACTATACAGTCTTGGTTCTGTCTCCCCCCCCCCAAAAAAAAAACAAGTGATGCTTAGGTTTCAGGGCTTTTTAAACAAGCCTGCCACAAAAGGCTAAAACAGCAACTTCTGTCTTTCCTGAGAAATCCTAGTGCAACTGATCCAGACAAGGGGGAGGACTGAGAAACATTCTGCTGTCTACCACGTCCTCCTTCACTGCAACTCTGAAAATGCTATGACCATCAACCAAATAATGACCAAAACATCTTTATCCACATTTCTTACATGTCAAATGTAATTATGATAGAATTTCTATGCCAGTACCATCTCTGATAGTTTGCCAGTTCTCTTTAGCCTAGAAACATGAGCAGGTAAACAAAAGCAGAACTTAAAGGGAGGGATTATAAACTTCCACATCCTCAAATCTCACTACCAGCTGTGGGAGTATTAATCTGAAGATTGCCAAGGACACATAACCTCCTTCGTTTGGAAAAAAATAAAGTAACAACAGGGTGAGCTTCAAACAGATGCACAGAAAGTAATTCAGTGTTATAATTTCAAGAGTAATCAAATACTCTGTTAAACATTTTCAGAAAGTTACAATGAAAAGACACAAGTCCCAAAGTCAGAACCACAGAACCTCTATAGACAGCAAGAGAAAAAGAGACACCTGAAACATTTAAAGAGACTTAACAGGGAAGAAGGAAGAGCTGGACAGTTTACAGTACACATAAAAGGTATACAGTATTTTTAATCAGTCATTAGCACAATTAAATTTCATTACATAGTGACTCAATCCAATGTTCTAAATTCCCTTTAAGAAATGTCTTTTAGCTGCTATGATGGTGCAAACCACAGAAAAGTAAAGAGAGGCAATAAAATAGAACAGAAAATTGGGTCCTGACATTATATGTACGCATTATGAGAAAATATATTATTTTCCAGTATTAGACTGTACAGCAATAGTATTTTATTTTTCTTAATGAAGAATTTTAATTTTTAGTTTATGTGTCAAATTTTTTAGTCAGCAGTGCATATCCACTGATGGCAACTTACCTTTTCTTTGGAAGAGTATTCTTCCATAATGCCTAGGCAGCTGAGAAAAAGGAAACAACATTCCATTCCAGTTTCTTTTTCCTCTTCTTCCACTGAATCATATTGACTAGCCATTGCATCAACACTGTGGTAAAACTTGTAAGTAACGCTTTTGTTATCCTTGGAAGACTATCTGTAATAATTAAACATGTTATTTGGCTTAAACAGTATCAAAAGTTCCAGGAAAAAAACATCTCAATACAGAAAGTATATTTAAAGTATATTTATATCTCTGGAATCTCTTTCTGTTCATAGTTCTTGACTTAGTGACAGATAGAAAGAAATAAGTTCTGAATATTACCAAAGTTTTAGAAGAGAACTTTTTACAGCTTGACTCACCGAAGTTTTTTTTCTTGACTATTGGTCAACCTTTCCAGAGACATCACTGTGATTTTAGGCTAGCACGTTTTATTTCAAGTGATGACTGCAGTTGTTGCATACTCGACCAGGATGTTAGATCCGGACTTCAGCATTAAAACTCTGTTACACGTAGGTGGTTTTGGAAACACCTTAAAACAAACAAAAGTCAGTGGAGAGGAGGAGTTAGGATTGATGTTTGTTCAGAACTGCTATAATACGGCCTTACAGAAATATTAAAAAAAAAAAATGCTTTTTAAAACTTAGAACTATTTAGAGCTACTCTGATCTACTATATGGACTGTGGGTAGCACTAAACTGATTCAGCATGCTATTAAGAAAATAATATACAGTTTGAAATTTTGCGTAGTGGGAATTTGATAATGTACAGTCTAAATTATTTATACAATTACAGCATTATTCTTCTGCTCTTTATCTGATTTGCACAGATAAGTAACCCACCTTTGTGCTAATGCTACCTTGATTTTGATTTGGGATATGGACACTCCCATACAACAGTATTTGGATAAACCCATACATCAGCAACAGGAAATCTTGCCCTGACTCTTCCTCTGCCTACATTTATAGCAATTAACTTTTACACAACTAATTTCAACTATAGATCTTAAAGCATTTCAAGGAAGGGATAAATATTAGTAGCACTGCCGATCCACAGGTGGAATAGAAAGTATTAACGGGCGACTTTGACAGAACCACTTGCAAAAACCAAGGCATTTGAGAATGACTGCATAGGGCCTAAAAAGGGTTATTAGAGGTTCACACCAATTTCACGAGCAGTAAGCTGGCACCGCCATTTTCTCCAGTGCTCTGGGGCTGAATTCCCTCACTGCGAGTCCCTCCCTGTGCTTTCAGGGCAGAGCAGGCCGGGGCCCGGCGCTGCCGAGCTCCCCTCAGCGAGCAGCACGCCGCAGCCCCGGGGAGGCGGGAGGCGCCGGGGCGTTCATAACGGCCTCCCCGCCGCCACGCGCTGCTTGCGGCACCAACCCCGAGCGCGGCCCAGCTCGGCGCCACCGGGCAGGCCGACGGCCCCGCTGCCGCTCCGCCTCCGTGAGGGCGCAGGGCCGCGCTGCTCTCGCGAGAGCAGCCGCCGCTCGCCGCACCGAGCGGGCAGCGGCCGGCGGGGAGGAGCGGAGCGGGGGTGTCCGTGGCCATGGAGTCGGCGGTGGAGGAGCTGATGCCGCGGCTGCTGCCCGTGGGCGACTGTGACCTGCCCGAGGACTTCGACCCCAGCGTGCCGCCCAGGACGCCGCAGGAGTACCTGAGGCGCGTGCAGTGAGTGGCGGGGCGGAGGGGCCGGGCGGCTGGCGCCTCGGAGGGCCGAGGTTGGCGGCGGGGAGAGCGGGCGGGCTCCGCCAGCGCGGCTGCGTTAGCTCGGGGTGCTGCGGCCGGAGAGAGCCCGCAGGGCGGCATCCCTTGGGCTGCCCGCGCGGCTGGGTGTCTTCCCTCGTCAGATCTGAAACCCATCTGTTTTGTTTCTCCGCGAGATCCCTCTTCAGGGCAGTGCAATGCTCGTCTGTCGCTGCGTGTGCCCCCAGAGGCCCGTTAGTCCGCAGCGACTCCCGGCGCAGCGTGCCGATGCTCTGCTTTCCACAGGAAGATGGAGGTCCAGCTTTTGGCTCCGTATACCAGTAGCATCCCAAAACCTTGCTATGGGATGCGCGGTCTCACTTCAAAGCAGTTCAGGAGCGAGCAAGCCTCAAGGACACTAGTGCAGTTGTGTATAAACGGAGAATACTGCCTGTAGTTCTGAAGCCAGACCTTCTGTAACGATTGCCTGTGGAGTCAGTAGTTTCTTACATACCTGAAAATTCGTCCAGGTGCCATATTTCACAGACATTCAGTATATAACCGCCTGTTGCTATAATGGGAAAAATGCAGCAGTTCGATTTTATTTTGTAGGATTGAAGCAGCTCAATGCCCAGATGTGGTTGTGGCACAAATAGACCCCAAAAAATTGAGAAAGAAGCAGACAGTAAACATTTCAGTAAGTTTCATCTGTTTTACACCTTTTGCTCTCTTTTGAGAAAGAAGTAGAGGGAAGGTCTTAATATTATATGTCTGTATTAATGTGGGGGAGTCATTGGCATAAGTAAAACAATAGCATTGCTGGATTTTGAAAGCACCTACAGAATTAAATTTCTGGGTTTGAAGAAATACCTGTTGAATTCCTGGATAACAGCAGTCTTGGTAACTCATTTAAACTGGTAATATCCATGTTAGTAGATACACAGCAGACTTTTACAGGCTGAGGAAATCAAATGTTGCATTAAATTTTACAAACATTTTATCATAAAATCTGCATAAGCTTTGGAAGAAAGCAATATCCATGCCTATATTTAGATTCAAATATATATTTAGGGTACAGCAGTAAGGGTAGTAAGTGCACCTAAGCTTTACTAAAGTTAGATGAAATTCTAGCACCACTTCTTCCCTTTTTGATGGAATATTTTATTGAGACTTTCCCTTACAAGTAGATTTTTCTGTTGTCACATTGCCCTGTCAGCTTGTCTTTTAATCTGCTTCCAAATAGTTCAACTGACCAAGTTTGTCTGTCTTTAATGAAAACTGTGTAATCTGAAATGTAACTATTAGATTGATCAAGAAAAGTTTATAATACTGACATATGGCCATGTAACTTGTGACCATTCTCTTCGTCTCATCTCTTTGTCATGGCATCCTTAAACATTTGTAGAAAGATTTTTCTTTGCAGTAATTCTTTCATGCTAATCTCTAAAAAGCTTATATCTACTCAGTTGTCAGAGTTAATTTCCTAAAATACATTTTTTCATTCTTCTGTCTTGCTCAGCTTATCATCTGAGCAAGTAGAACTCCTAAGATTTGTAGCCTCTAACCGAGATAAGGAAACAGCACCCTCCTTTTTTATTAACAGGGAAATTAAGGCAGAACAAGTGCTGAAAAGATGACCTTAAGTAATTCTTTGACAGCACATTTAGAATGCTTGGTTTTCCTTCTTTTGCATATCAGAACAGTCAAACAGGAGAAATTTTGTCTAAACCAACTGTCAAATCAGTCTTGCATGTTGTCATGAAATCACCTTTTTTTAAGTGAGTCCTTAAATCCTATTTTTATATGCTAGTAAATATTTGCTAATTCTCTTGCTCTTAAGGATTCTTTTTATAAAGCTTTCTTTACATTGTAATTATTGCCAGTGTTTCCTTAGATTTCCGGATGTCAGCCTGCTCCTGAAGGATACTCTCCAACGCTCAAGTGGCAGCAGCAGCAAGTGGCCAATTTCTCAGCCGTTCGTCAGGTACAAAATGGTGTGTGTGACGGAGAGTGGGGGGATGTTTTCAGCTTGCACTGTCTAGCTAGAACACATCTGTACTTTATGGGGGACAACCTACCTAAAGTCATAACATTTCTATACTAAATGTTGTTAGGCAACTATTAACTTCTGGCGGAAAAAAAAGAGTATATACTGTGAGGCTTTTAAATTTCTCCCTCCTGAGAGTCAAGTTTAACAATAAAAAAAAAAAATCTTCCAACATAGCAAAAATATCTGGCAGTGTTTAGATTGAATGATATAGAGTAGTTGAGGGAGGACAAAAATGACTGTGATGTTATGCAGTTGCATTAAAACCTAAGCACTATCAGGAGCGTTCTATAAAACTCAACATCAACTGAAGAACAAGTGGATTCTAACCCACCAAGAGATTTGTGTTCGTAGAACACGCAGTCCACTTAGAATCCTGTTGAAATTAGTGGGACCTATTATGGGGAGAAATACTGATTTTGTAAAATGTATTTGTAAGGTTGTAGTGTTAGCACAGACTTAAAATCTTTTCTACTGCATTTGTACCTTGCTTTACCCACAGTTCAAACAGGGTAAAATGCAAAAGATAATAAAGGTGTATGTAAAGATCATTTATATCTCCAATACCGTTGAAGGAATGTTTACAATGCATTGATACTGCATTGTAGAAATACCTGAATTAAGTGAAGTATAACCAATTGCGTTGAAGCTGCTGTGGCATTGAACTTTTTATGAGCTCATCTACCCTGTTTTTTCAGGGAGGTAAATCAGTGAAGGTGGAGATGTGTACTACTGCATCTATATTGCAAACATTAACAGAACTAGCTCCTATTTCTACAAGGTATTACATTACATACTGTGTATTAGGCACAATCTTACATTTTAGTAGAGCTAAGGAAATGGACATTTAAGAGATATTCACTCTACAGATATTTTTTATGCACAAGTTAATTGTCCTCTCACCTGTGCCGAAATTAAGATGAAGAACTGTGAGAATATCCTAAAAAATACTTGAGAGAAAAAAGCATCAAAAGCCACTTGTTCAAACATTATGCATCAGCCACTGTTACTTACAGCGTTTTTTAGTGGTCATTTTTACTGATAGAGTAAAAATTGGATTGGGTAAAAATATTTTCAGTACCAGAAGTGCAATACAACTTGCAATGCAAACTGCAATACAGGAAATCATCAAGCAGGCCAATTTGTCTTATATGGCATCCCTGTCAGAGGAAATATACGAGGAAAGTGTGCTCACCTTCTTTTGCAATTCTGTAGGAATAGGATACAGATACAGAGCACTGTTGGAAACAGGATATTGGCTTGGTTTTCTTTTTGACTAACCCAGTTGTTTTTTCTCGTGGTATAACAAGCACAAGAAAAATCTGTAAGACTAGTAGAGCTTACTACTTCAATTTAAAGCTTTATGCAGTAGACTTAAAAATTCCTTCAGCTTTAACATTACTTCCAAAAACCCTGTACAAGTAACATAGTTACATTTATACTGAGAGGCTTGAGGAGTATTTAGCCAGTACCATCTTTAATGATTTATAGGACATCATAAAAATATGTTTTTATGAAAATTAAGAACAATAAAGAACAAATATGGCTAGGAGACAAACTGTAAAGTTAAACTGTGATTTGGCTTTGTTTTAATTACTCAGAGTCTGAACAAGCACAGAAATCACTGGCGGTCACAACATTTGGACAGCAATGTTAATATGGTGAGTTCATAACAGTTATGTGTTTTTTCTAGTCATTAAATTTGTGGTTAATCTTGCTGTACAGTTTAATGCAACAACTTGTGTGTATTATCCTGTCCATTCTTCAGTGTCCTCAAGATAGCAATTTTTCCACAGTTTTCATTTATTTTTATTTACTTCAGCCAAAACTAGAGGATGAAGAAGGCTGGAAGAAGTTTTGCCTGGGTGAAAGAGTATACTCAGAAATAGATTCACGATCTGATAATGAAAATCTAGGAATTGATTACATAAAGGTGAGTATTGGAGTTCTATCTAATTTTCAGCTGCTATTTTCACAAATAACTACCAGAAACAATGCTACTGTTTATTACTGTTTTGTGCTAGATAAAAAAGCAGGCTGTCAGGTGAGCCCAATAAGACCCATTTTTTTTTCCCTTTTAAGTGGAAACTGAGTGAAGCAGGGAACAATCTACCACTTCAATCAAAAAGTAGGAAGAGTTCCCTCATCTGTTCCCAGCTAAAACACACTGCTTTGTTGCTAACTGAACTGAATGGAAAGTTTTCTCCATAGCCTGCTTTAGCGTTTCATGAATGTGTTTCCTGTCCTTGTACACCCTACTCTATAAACACAGCCTTCACTGCATCCTTTAAAAAAAAAAAAAAAGTTTTACAAATAACAGCAAAAGCAGTGTTTTGTTACCAAATTTGAGTGGACCTTATTTTAAACTTGCTTGAATATTTCTTTTATAGATGTCAAAGCTCAGAATAGAATTCAAAATCTCAACAAATGTCTAAACATCACACTAAAATATTAGTAAGTTCTAAACTAGAACAAAAATATTTATGATAATGTTTCAGCATTCTCCAACTTGATTTTTTTCAGGTGGGCTTTCCTCCTTTGCTAAGTATTGTAAGCAGAATGAATCAGGTAAGCCTACCTCTTAGAATAGCATGGTAGCATAAGTTATTACCTCCCATGTTCCATCTGTTGCATGTCTTATCTATTTTTTCCTGTGTTAGAGGAGGTAATTGTTTATTATAACTGCTATTCAATGCACACTTACAAGGAAAACATTTAATCATTATCTCACCTTTAATTACAAACAATTTTACTAGCAAACATTTACTGTAACTAGTTGTAAGCGTATTTTCTACCTGTAATTTCTCTATAGAGCATTTTAATATTTGAGCTGCTGCTGAATGTCCCTTTAGTGGCTTACAGTATTTTAAGATTTCTCCTTTAGTGTTTTAAGCACAGCCTTTCAACTTGATTGTGAACTCTTACGTTGTAAGACTAGAAGAACCACGCTTACTACGTTTCTCACTAGTCACCATTATACAGAAACAGTTGGTGTGATGTCTCTTTTCTAATTTGTAGTATTTATCCATAACTTTCTGTTAATACAGAAAATTGCTTTATATAAAGCTCCTTATTTAAAAAAAAAACAAAAAACAAAAACAAACAACAAACAAAAAAAACTTTTTTCAGGAACTGCTGCTTTAACACTTACTTTGCCCTTACATATAATTTCAACCTGAACTAAATACCATCTAGAATTACAATCAAGTGGAAATATATGATGTCTATATGTAAAGACAAAAATCACATTTGCTTATTATATAATATAATCCTTTGGGCAGAAGGACAGCAAAACAAAACTTTGCAGGTATTGTACTCTCTTTCTGTTCCTCTCTTGAAGGCAACAGTAACCGGTGTCTTAGAATACCTGATAAGCTGGTTTGGAGAGAAAAAATTTACTCCTGAACTGGTAACTTTTAATTTATTCTAACTACTTACATGGAAACGCTTTAAACAACGGATAAATTGTGCATTGTTTTCTGTGAAATTATTTTAGTTTCCAAAGAGATCTCTAGATGTATGTACTGTTTTCAGTTACTTTCAAAATTTATGTGATTAGATACTAGATTGAACATTCACAGAACTTTTGGGAGGCTAATTACAAAACGCAACAGATACAGATCTTTCAGGTATTGCTAAAACCCCTCCTTTTCATTTGCTCTCCACACTAACTTAACCTGCAAGGTCAGAGGAGTATCGGTGCTGGGGAGAGAAGAGGGCCAGAGTGCAGTAGCTTTGGTTCTGACCAATTTAAGCTGTCAGTGTGCTGCACATTGTATTTTCCAACACCTTCGTTGGAGGTTTTAGTTTGGAGGTGCATGGTAATCTGCTGGAAGCAATGCATTTAATCTTTCCATGTGCAGCACTGACCAGAAAGCTTATCTGTGTTAGCATGGAAACAGATCCAATCTAATAAGAAAATTGAGTGATGGAGTACATTAGCAATGGAGTTGGCCACAACTAGATTAACTAGCTATGTAATGGCATCTTATCTACAAAAGACCTTGGTAGATGCATCTCATTCAGTACCACAAAGTAAATGAATAATGAAAAATTACTTCCATAATACTAAATACAGTTTCACTATTTTCGAGTTACTTGAAGGCTTTTCGTGTTCTGTCCTTAGTGACCGATATGCTGCAGAGGATGTGCACGCTGATTCTTAGTTTATTCCCATAATGAAAGCCACTAGACACTGGAATTAGTTTAAGAAGTTAGACTGGTAGCAAAATTTGCGTTTGTAAGAATGCAGTAGAATTCAGTAAAGTAAAAAGCAAAGGACACAATTTCACAGTGGTATAAATCTAAGTTTGATCTAACAGCATTAATACCATAAAGATCTGACTTAATACGTTCACTCTTCAGGAATATTTTTCCACAGTTTGTGAAGTTAAAAATTAATAGCTATGTAATAATCTTTAGATAGTACTAAAATAGTGTTTCCCTCAGATTAGTGGAAGCTGTATTAATTCATATCTTACTCCAGAAAAATAGCAGGAAATCCAGGAGTCCTGCTCACAAGAGGCTTATCTACAGGCACAAAACTCTACTCTGCAGTCTCTAATTTGGTTTTTAAACTCTTCAGTTCTGGCAACAGCACTTAAGTGGAACTTTGTTTTAAGACCTACACTCCAGGCCTGCTATGTATAACAAGTTTCCGTGTGTAGAACTTCAAGGAAACACCCGTAATTAAAAAATTGTGATTTAAATCCACGCAGGGTAGGTGGCTTTATGCACTGTTGGCATGCCTTGAAAAACCTTTGTTACCTGAAGCTCACTCCCTTATTCGACAGCTGGCAAGACGATGCTCAGAAGTCAGAGTACTAGAGGTAAGATTTAATTTAATGTTGTGCAGAGGACTGTTTCAACTTAGCAAATTATTAAGAGAATGATTTTTCATCTCTTGAAGTCTTGGTAAGTAATTTCTCATGTCTGAAGTCTGCTTGAGAATGAAGGGATGACTACAAGCACGTAACATGGCAGATAACTATTTTTCTATTGGACATGGTTAACAGAAGAACTGTTCTGGTATTTGTTTCTCTTTCAGGAGAACAAGAATGAAGAGCAAGTATCAGCTCTGAACTTGATAATCTGCTTAGTTAGCAGGTAATGCAAACTATAGATCTAAAATAGTAGAGCATGTCCAGAATAAATGTGTGATTACCTTTGTCCTAACCTAGATTCCTTTGAAGTGGAAGTCAATCCAAGTACTCTGGATGTATGTAGCAAACATACTTACCTAAAAAGACTTAAGCTAAATCTAAGAGTAAAACAAAGTAAGCTTATTGGTTTCCTTGGATGAGCTCCCTGAACCATGAAGCTATAAATATGATAGAAACACTCAAATAAGACCTAGAAAGCAAGTGGTCTAACAACTCAGAGCAAAGTAAGGAGTATGTTGCATTAGAGGTTCCTTACCGTATTCCACTTTTCTCCACTAGGTATTTTGATCAACGTGATTTAGCTGATGAACCCTCCTAGACTGTTTTGAGAATACCAGTTATTTTGTGTTGCCATAGTATAAACAGCATTATCGGAGTTCAAGCAAAACATTGCACAGTTCAGACCTGAAGTACAATACAAAGCCTTCAGAACACCCTCAACATAACAACACGTTCGGCACAGCTATGAATACCTTAAGCTGATCTTTAGCATGAGATTGTCAGTATCTCCAGTATCGTCATCATAAAAGGTCAGTGAAGTCTGTCATCATCTCTCAAGCTACTGTCTCAGTAAACTATATTCTTCATTAGAATTTTCTAAAATCTGAGTAATCCTGTGGACACTGCCATTAGGTAAAGACTTATACATTTAAAAAGGGGTTACATTACAGATGATTGTTCTTTATCTAACACATGCCCCTTGAGGGCTTTTGTAATAAAACTGAAGCATCTTTTAAAGAGTGTTCTTAAATATTGTGGCTTTTCTCATTATTCATAGGATTCAACAACTGCCTTACTATAGAAGCCGACACAACTGGGACCAAATGTGTTTTTTCAGGCATCAGTTCCTGAGCTTAAGTTCTGCTAAGCAGTTCAACTATAGCCAGTGAGCTACTGAAACAGTTATTTTAGGAAAACATGAAAGGAGGTAGTGCTAAGACTTCCTGAGTAATAATATTCGCTACTTCTTAGTAAACAGCTACAGAAACCAGGGAAAATGGCACAGCTGTATTCAATGCTCTTTAATAGAAGCATTTATTAAACAGAATGAACAAATTTATTTTCTGTTTAGTATCTTGACAAATACATTAGCTCACCTATTTGACTTCATATATTTAATGTGGAGCTCTTTGCCAAGAGTACTGGCATCTGCTTTGTACATACGCGACTCTCTGCTTCTGTTTATCTTCAACAACTAAAAATCCAGGTTAAAGGAACTCTGAATTCTGCTGGTAACAGCAGACCAATATACAGTATTGAATTTCACAATATACAGGAAGCAGATGTCAATTAAGTCCCTCACTATTTAAAAAAAATCATTAAGCACAATACGTTATTGATAAACCTTTAATGCATTTTGGAATTATTGGCACTTTTGCAAGTGGAACAGCAATCTTAACTGTAAAGTGAAAAATGAAACTGCATTAATAATAAACATGAGAGTTTTAATTCTGGAGAAGCAAATTACAAAATTATTCTGTATGTTGATAATGAATATCTACCATGTTGCGTAGGCCTAAAATGTGCCACTGAAGTGTCCATCTATTAGGCACAGTGCAAGTTAGTCCCTTTAGTAATAGCTGTAGTATGTTAAAAACAGGGTGAGTTGGCAACTGAAGAACCCATTAAATGCACTCAGCAAGAATTAGCTAATTCTCTAGCCTTACAATTTCAAACAAGTCTAAATCATATAACTGGACAACAACCACAGCCTTCCTGTAAACTACCAGTATAAAAGCCCAGTAATTTCAGTCACGCAGCTGATCCCTATGGAGCACCAACCACTGTGGTTACTCTCATCTTTGCTAGGTCTATACACAGTGGGACAGCATTCTGCTGGTCTGAGTTCTCCTTTAGATATTTCCTAGAACTGTCAAATTTTTCAGTTATGACTAATCTGAACTAGCATTCACAGTCCCTGAAAAGATCAGAACTTGGTCACAGCTTAAGCTCAAGTATAACAGGCCCCTGGTTAGCATGTCTATAATCTACACCTTGCCAGCTTGTAACAGCTATCTGGAAAAAGGTTGATCCATTACAAACTTCAGACCTCCCTTAGAGATTAAGGAAGAACAGCTTCCACTGTTCCTGCCCAACCATGCAATTGGACAACATACACTTATTCCAACACAGAAGGTACTTAAAACAGACAATGGTGTTGTTATAATATATTATTTTATATCTAGCCTGTTATTTACTGGTCTCAAAGTAGAAACTGAATCACTATCACAAGGCATTCTCACATTTATGAAAGTATAAGGCCTGACCCTACCAGCAGAAAGGCCTTACAGCAAAATTCATTAAAAGTTTAAACAAGATGTTTTCATGCTTACCTACAGCAAGATATGTATTGTTATACAAATCTTGTAACAAGTAGTATCTAGCAAACCCCAATATCCTCAAGAGTCTTGGTGATGTCTTTACAGCTTCTTGCAGGCCTAATCATCTTCCTGCACACACTCATTACAGAAGTGAGTTGTAGCTAGCAATTAAAAACAATCATGTTAATATTGATTTTTATGCACAAGCTAAAACAAGTTTTCTTCTTTGCCCAGAAGTAGATGACCTTAGCTGTAAAAATCTTCTGATGCAGAAAACAGCTATTATTTTTAGGAATTGAGGATATACTGTTATTTTTGTAGAAATAAGTTCTGTTTTCTACTGCCCCATATCATTTCTATGAAGGAACTAAGCCTCCACTGAACACTGTCAATGAAGGCTGTTGTGATAATTGCTTCCTCAGAATAATACAAAAGCAATTGCTGCCTCACAGTTAGGAGTGTACAGGGAAAGGCAGTGGCTTGGCATTCATGTTAGGTGACAGAAAACACATTAGTTTCTTATTCCAACTGAGTCTTGATCGGGTTTTTACTCTATTCTTAAAATGTGCCTATGGTCTGTTTTGGTAATAGAAATCTTTTGTTGGAAATGTGAGTAGACGGTTATTACCATGATGGGCATTAATACCTTGGTATAGAACTGATTTCATACCAAGATACGAGAATAGTGTTAAATTATTTTGATGAACATTTATTATATATTTTGGAATTGTACTGCACACTGCTATAATTTACAAGCTACGTACAAAGCTGAACCAAGATACCAAAACCACAGACAAAGGATTTTTAAGGTAGATACCCAGATTTGAATGTGCTCTACATCTTCTGTATCATCACCTGGAATTTACCTGCAAAGCAAAAGCAAAGTTGGATCAAAGTATCAGTGTTAGATTTATTTTTCCAAGTAATTATTATCTTGTAATGGTTTTGTTAAAAAAAAAAAAATACTAAGGAATATTTCAGTCTTACGGCTCAATTGTGAAGTATCTAGCCATGATCTAAATTTAGCATTTAAATTTAACTCCTACTGAACAGCTTTCTTTTCTTTCATTTTTTTTAAGTTGATGCATGTCCCATGTTACAACAGTTTTGTCAGCTAAATCTAAATTTTTTGCAAAGCCTGTGGAAATTTTTAAATCCATCTTAATCAGCTTCTGTAGTTACAATGGATTTCACTTACGACCTTTCTTAGTGACTTCTGTAAATAAGGAGCACATATCTAGTTGTTTTTATCTTCAATTATTCCAGTAGCCTTCTGGATGTACACCCTTATGCATTTGATGCTTCCAAATGTAAATACAACTTTTAAATTTTGCTTTTTACTTAATGTCATAGAGGTTCGCTCTCTGTCAGTATTTCCTTAACAGTAAAGCACAGTGACGAAGTCAGTAAGGAAAGTTATCAAGTGAGCTAATAACCTGAATACTCTGAGAACTACTTACATGCAGGCATTGATGAAACTTCAGCTGTTACAATACTCTTTATTCCCAAATTTGATAGGCCGCCTCTGATTAGTCCACAGGTAAATGCTAAATACTAAATATAAAGTTACATTTTAAAAAAGTTTCAAGGGTGAAGCTTGTTGCAAAAGACTGAAACTCAGTAATGAAGAACTGAAGACTTAACACTTTGACAATGTAAAAGTCTGGAGGTTTTGCTATCCTGTATCAGTGCATTGTGACAGAGGCAGAAGTTTCTTCCTGAACTGCACACAAAATAGGAACATCAGTTCAATGATTTTCCACTTGTAGTCAGACCAGCTCCCACCATCAAGTAACTCAAACACGACAACAGCCAAGTTTCAAAATCACTGTGACTGTTTCTTGAACTATAGATCAAAACCACTGTTCTGAAACAAGGTGCATTTCTAAAAGACACAGTTTTTGAAGACTAAATTTCAGCTTCCCTTTTGGAGAGTTTGTATCCATTCAACTACAAAATTTCAAGTTAATAGATCAAGATGATTCAAATCAAACTCATAGATCTCAAGGATAAAACCAAAGGGTACCTTTGGTGCATGTTCTAAATACTGCTTTCCTGCAGACATTTGTGTCAAAAGTCGAAATTTATTGTCTTGAAGGACGTAAATACCCTGTAAAAAAAAAAAAAAAAAAAAAAAGTTTTTAGTAGAGTGTCCAGTAACATGTAATCAGCATTTTACCAATCAATGTCACCAACAAGCAAACCTTGGGAAGTTTTTCAGCTGTTTCATATACAGTTATATTCAGCAGAGTGTAACTAAGTGTCTCTAACTGCTAGCTGCTGAAAACTAAATATTCTTCAAAATCAAAAATGACTTCAAGGTAGCCATTCTATTTAAATGGATGTTAAGGCAGCAATATCATTTTCTCACACTAGTTTTCTAAAATGCATTGCAAGATGCACAAAAAAAGTTCCTGTATGTGTTAATTAACTGTAAGCATTACTGTCCTGTCAGTTTAGAACTCTACAACAGTGCATATTAAATCAAAAGAATTTAGTCTTTTCAAACAGGGTGGAAATAAACACACCATAAGCAGTTATTAAATTTTATTCTCTAACTATACGCCAACATGAACTTTAACAAACTGCTTTTTAAACAAAACGTATAAATAACATTTTGGGTTTCTTATCAGGTAATTAATTCTAGAGCAAGACAAACAGAAAATGCCCTAGTAACTCAAAACAGTGTTACTGATTTTATAACTTAAATCTTATTTTAGAGCACTTGTACCTGATGATTAGTCCTGAGGTTATCTATTTGTTTTTTGAATACAGTTGTCCAAAAATCTTTGCAAATGAACTTCATAATATCTAATTCATCCTTGAATCTGGCAGTATCTTTTGTAAACCTAAGACACAAGTGAGAAATACATCAATAATGAAGGTACGCATAAGACCTTGACCAATTAAGCTGAAAAAGAAAATACAAAAAAAGGTACTATGCAACATTACTTTTGAGGCTTTTATAGAAATTCTAGTGTTACAACTGTTGTACAGTATCACTCTAGCATCACTCAGCTTTCATCATGTATTATAACTTAAGAGTAACACGGTATTATCTTAATATCTGCAACACTACAGCAGAAAAAATGTGTTTGAATTATATGATCATTAAAGACAGCTGAAGTACAGAAAGATGCAAAGCACTTCATCACATTTATCTTCAACTAACTGTGTAAACATAAAGCTTACACACCTACTACTGTTTGGAAGGGCTCTTTCAACTACCAAAACAAAAAGCACCAATACATAGGAACAAGCTTGTTCCTGTTTCCTTAAAAACAACTTCTTTCCCTTGTTCATTTCAGAATTCTCCCCCTGCATCCTCCTTGAGGGTCTTTATCTGGCAGTAAAGCTTCACTTTGGTCAATAAAAATGTGACTTCAGGAGCTCAGGATTCTCTACACAGCCCCACACCAAGGGTGCCGAAGTTAGCTACGCAGCGAGTCACCATGCATCCCGAGATGGCCCAGGGAGATGAGGAGGTGGTGTGCTCGGTCTCAAAGCTCCAAGGCCTGAGAGTGTTTTAGAAAAAGAAAATCCTGAAGTAGCCATCATAACATTATGTTTAAGACAAACTAGAAAGAAAAAAAATCGTGAAACCCACCAGAAGTAGGAAACATGCAGAAGAGTAACTAGGTCTACAAACAAAAAGCGCACTTAAATAGATTGCAAGTAACCGTGTACCCTGTTTGACTTTGTTTTCACGACAGAAAGCACTGGGAAAATACATAAAAAACTGTCTTGTGCTATTCAAACACAGGCCCCAGCAAGAACGATGTCAAGAGGGAGACACCAGCAGCGTAACCCTCTGTCCATCCGAAACAGGGAGCAGCTTTCCACCGACCGGGCCAGCCCTCCTGGCCCCGGCAGGCCGGGAGAGAGGCGCCGCGGGGGGAAAGCAGGCAGGGGAAAAGCTCCGGCACCGGGCAGCGGCTGCCGACACCGGGGGCTGGAAGGGGCCCGGCGAGGGGCGAGGCTCCGGCAGCGGCACTCACTCACCTCTCGATCAGCCCCTGCCCGACGCGGAAGCCCATGCTCTCCAGCTTGGTGGTGCAGCGGCCGTTCTCCTGCAAGACACAAGGCGCGGCCGCCGCGTCAGCCCCGGTCCCGGCTGCTGCCGGACGGCCCTCAGGGCGGCCCCGGCCCCACTCACCCCTTCGCCCTGCTCGGCGGCGCGGTACAGCCCCGCCACCATCTCGTTATGCAGCAGCAGGAACAGCGCCTCGTCCGCCATCTCCGCTCCTCAGCGGGAC
>VXAA01006231.1:203531-216813 GCA_013399115.1 Anseranas semipalmata | reverse complement strand
GCTCACGGGCCGGGACCCCAACGATGTGAGGTGAGGTGAGGGGCGGCGGGGCCGTGAGGGGGCCGTTCCCGCTCCTCCCGCTTCGGTGGCGGTGTCCCCGCGCCGTGGGCGCTAGCGGCGGGGGCCGGGGGAGGGGGAGCGGCGTGTGAGGGAGCGGCCGCGGGCACCGCCGCTGCGGGAGCCGCAGCGCCGCGGGGAGGCTCCCGCGGAGGGGCCTGGGCAGCGACCGCTAACCGCTCGTGCTGTGTCCCGCAGGCCCCCGCAGAACAGACTGCTAGCCCTCTCAGGCCCTGGTGGAGGTAGAGGGCGAGGGAGCTTATTGCTGAGGTAAGGAGCCGCAGAGGGCGGCCGCGGGGGGCCCTTTATCCTTCACCGTGGCGCCGGTTTGCTGTCTTCGCGCGGGGGCGTCCTGTGGTCCCTGTCCGATCCCTTCGCGCGTTGTCAGCGATCAGGAGCCGCTGTTTTAGCGAGCGGGCACCAAAGCTGGGTGGGAGGCCCACAAGGGCATCTGGGGTTTTATATCACAGTCTGAAATGTAAAGCGCTTTCTTATTCTGAGTTATAACAGTTGTAAATCGGTGCTTTTCCCTAATGCTTTCAGCTGTTAGCCTGAAAATTAAGGTGGAACTTCAAAATTAAGGGAGGTGTTGTGTGGTATCTGGCGCCTTGTATCTTTGAAGTGGTTCAAAATCAATGTCTTGGTGACTAAGAAACTGCTAGCTTTTCTAGGAAGAACAGAAAAAGTTGAAGTCAACAGGAATTTTAAAACACATGTAGGTAAAAGCACTAGTGTTTTACTGTGGATTTTCCTTTTGTTTTTTTTTCTCTCCCCTCAAGTAGAGCGAGAATCGAGGGCTGATTTTTGTTCAGTGATGCCTTCCTAACGGAGTATGCAGTAGATTTTTTTTTGTTGTTAAATTTCAATATTAAACTTGCTTAGGACTTGATATGTCTTGAAAACATTTGCAAATGGGAATACTTCAATCTAACGGGGCTGCTTGTTTGAGTGTAGCTACTCATTTGAATAAGTGCAGAAATTCAAATTTAAATTAATTGGTCCACAAACAGTCTGTTTAATACTTTATTGCTTTAGTAACAATCAAATGGTTACAGAGCTGAGTAAAACTTATGACTTGTTCTGAGATCACAAGTGGTTTCTTTTTAGGCGTGGATTCTCGGATAGTGGAGGAGGACCCCCAGCCAAACAGAGGGATCTTGAAGGGGCATCCAGTAGGTGGGTGCAAAAACTAATGCAGAGAACTTGCTTTGTCAGAATGAGAGTTTATAACAGTACATTTAATATATCTAGATGCAAGAATTGTTAATAACTGGTGACTTTCACTGTCTTCTTTAGAGATTATGCATTCAAGACTTGTGAGAAATGCTTTTTGATGATAGTAATTGACTGTGGTGAAATCTGTTTTCCAAATCCTATAGCAGTATAAAGATTCTCATGGTAATAAAAAGATTATAGCAATAATATAAAGATATAACAATATAAAAATTCTTGCACCATGGAGATGATGAGATATAAATGCACGATTTAATTCTGTTTTCACTGGATTCGAGGGCTTGTGCTGTCTTTAGAATCACTGGGGCAGCGGACTGTATTGGCAATTAAAGAACTTTGTTTATGATTGTACAAAATTCAAAGGTGTTAAAGTCTTCCACTCGCTCCAATGAAGAGCACTTTTCTCTTGTGTACTGTTTCTGCTACAGTGGTAAAGTGTTTTTTGTTCCTTGTCCATCCTCCGGATAACTCCCCCTGTATATTACTAGACCTTTTTGTTTCAGGCTGTAGTGTATTGGACAGAGTTTTCTGAATGTAGTTTTGGAATTAGGTGCCAGATTCTGAGAGCCTGATAAAAACTTACAGAATCTTCTGTTTTACTTGGTGTATGGTCTGCTACACTAAATTTTGCTTAGTAGCCTAGATGTGTTTTATAGTAGACACAAACTGAATTGTGACTGAGATTTCCCTTTCAATAACCTTAATGCATACAGCGTGACAACAGACTCAGATTTCAAGCTTTCACAACTGGATGCAGATCTGTCAAACGTGGCTTTGATTATAGCGAGCTGCATTCTCAGAGCACTTACATGCAGTGGTAGTTCTTGACAAAAGCAAGGCTTGCTTTTGAATTTTTGAGTTATGTGAAATGAATACTGTGAAGACGCTTTACCAGTAGTAAAATGCTCTGCCACTGAAACCAGCTGAGAGTGAAAGCTGAAAATAACTTTCATTTAACACATTGCCTAGTTGCTCTTTGTTAAAAAGCTCAATTTTTCCCAAGCGCTCAGGTCCCAACTAAGTGCTGTGTCTGTCCTAACCCATTTTTTAGGTATTCAGCTAGATAACTTCAATAGCATTTTGAATATGAAAAAAATCATACTGACCTTTTTATCTTGATGCATTTAAATCTATCTCATATACCTCTTACAGAAATAACCATTTTAGAGATTCTGAAAAAAGAACAGGGTGACCATTAAAAACAAGAAACAAAATCCAAAGATATGCTAAAAAGTCAAGTATGGTAGTGTGGGCTCTGCTTTTTTACCTTGCTGTGCAAGTTGTATTAAAACCTAAACCACTTTTTCTCACCTGTTACAATTTTTTTTTTTTTTACCAGCAGTAGATTCTGTCTGCAAAAGCACTACTCAACTCCCCACTGTTCCAGTGACCAATTCTACTGGAATCATTGGTTGTTCTGGCTATACACACTGACTTGTATTTTGCTGTGTTAGAATAGATGCTGTCATTAATATATGTTCTCCAGTGACCACTAATGCTTTTTCTTCCTCAGGCTGGGTGGAGAACGCCGGACAAGAAGAGAATCACGCCAAGAAAGCGACGCAGAGGATGATGATATTAAAAAGGTAATAGGTGACAAAGGGAGCTGTGGAGGAAAAAACATACTTACCTGGAACATGAACTAAGTAGTTTGTTTTTCTTTGTTGTAGCCAGCGTTGCCATCTTCTGTTGTTGCTACCTCCAAAGAGCGAACACGTCGAGACCTTATACAAGATCAAAATATGGATGAGAAAGGAAAACAAAGGTATGCAGAAATCTCTTGCAAGCACTAATGGTGGTGCTTCTAAGTGGTAGCCTAGAAAGTAGCTTTAGATTTAAAAAGAATTATACAGATGGTGTTACGTATCAAAGATGGTGTTGAAGAGGTACTAGAATGGTATGAACTTGGTTTAGATTAAAAAAAAAAATTAAGTGGTAACAATACATTGTTTGCTTCACATAGCTGACAGATGGCCTGAGAAGCAGAATTGCTACAGGAATAAGTTGGCTAGTGTTACTGTAACAGGTCATCTTTGAGTAAGACAATGTCCTTGGTAACTTAACATTTTGGGGAGTTGCAACAAGAAACAAAACCAGAAATTGACTTTGGGGATATCCACTCTGTTGTGCTTTTCACTATAGAAAATTCTGTCAATGTATCTTGAAAGTAACCAGTTCTTCCTCAAGTGCCTGTATAGCCAGTGAAGATGTATTTTAAAAGACCAATTATCAAAGTCGGTACAGGTGATTCTTGGTACGTCATTTATTTTGTTGACTGAAGAAGGCTTTGGTGTTTTCCTTATTACTGAATAGTTCTGTCATATGTTTCTTTCCTCTTACTACTTTCTGGCTCATTATTGTGTACAGTCTGACCTTCTTGCCTTCTTCTCCTTAGATTCTTCCTGATTCTATCTTCTTTTTTTTTCTATATTTTTTGTGTTAGGGTAGCTCACTGAAGTTCTTATCGAGATGTAGTTGTGTTGGGAAGAGGTATTGGAAAAGCAAATTTGCAACTGTATCCAACCTCTTGAACTCTGTCCACTGCAGTCTGCAGCTCACCTGGTGCCATAATTATGCCTCAAATACAGTGAGAGCTGGAACAATGAACTCTGGTGAGCTTCTCTGATAAGGAACAGAGATCAGTTAGCACAAAAAAGGCACTTTGCTTGATCTTCTTTTGCAGTTACAACATCCCTAACAGACTGCTGTTGCTTCCATCACCAGCTTCCAACTGCTTTCCTTACAGAAGGTTCTTCAGAATTCTTAGTGGACTTCATAGAGTTTCTGGCACAAAAAAGATTGTCTATTTGGAATGTAGTTTTAGCATTTTGCATTTCAGTAGTCTTCTGGGGAGACGAGGAAAAAAAGTGTTGATCTCTCATGAGTATGTGTGACTCATGGTAGAAAGAGGCTCTTGAGAACAACAGCATCCAATGGACTCTGTGTTTGCTCAGGGTCTTCTGGGATGTTGTTCAGATACTCTTGGCCAAGTAATCCCTAGCTTTCAGTTCTTTACCCGTTCCTGTTTTTGCTGTTTCAATTACAAATACCTTCACCTCTCCATGCCAGATTTGTGCCGCTGCAGTAGAGCCTTGTGGTACCGAGGGAGAAGAGTTAGCCTTTCCTTTTTCTCTAATTGGGTGAAAGTTCAAGGCGAGTAAGAAAGTCGGCTTCTTGCTGTAAAGGCTTAATTTGGGGTTAAATGGAAAGAAAGAGAAGGTGAAATTCAGGAAATTAGTTGTTCAGAGGAAGGGAATTCCTTGAAGAATTTTACTTTAAATTAAAACAATCCTTAATTTGATGAGAGCAATTTTGGTTTCATCCAACAGTGCAGTGTCTCATTGTATAAGGTATTGTTAGGTAGACTGGCAGATGATCTCTTACTCCCCTGTGGCTCAATTTCTCCTTAATCCTCTCAGTGGGGTGGGGGTTTTCTTCAGAAAACCCAACAACCTTCCAGTTCATAGCCTTATTGATACTTCACACTGTATTTACTCAGCCTTTTTGTCAGTACTCTGCTTTTGGATTTTTTTTTCAGTATTTCCTTAGTGTCATTATTTCTGTATGTGAAATGTGCAGGCTTCCAACTTTCCCAGAGCTAAGTGTCCTGTGTTATGGATAAGAGCTGTGTCTTACTCTTAAGCAAAACATGATATGTCGGTGTAAATTATATCCTTGCCTTTTGGCACAGTCACTTTGTGTTTTGTTGCTAGTGGCCTTGAGTGGTACTAAGCCTTTAAAAATAAACATCTCTGAGGTGGGAAAGCTTCTCTGATTGTTTATGCGAATAAAAATCTTGGTACTTGAACTGAATCTCAAACTTCTTTTTGTTTTTACTCAGGAATCGACGTATATTTGGCTTGTTGATGGGCACTCTTCAAAAATTTAAGCAGGAGTCCACAGTTGCTACTGAGAGGGTACTTACCAAATTCTTGATTGTAAATAATAAAGCAAAATTGTGTGATTAAGCTGCTTTAAATAGGAATGAAAATTCCCATTGTGTGGGTTGCAGGTGTAGCAAAGTAAGAGTGCACATGGGTTTTTGTTTGCTTTAATTTAGTGGAATTGGGGGTGGGGAAGCAAGAAAGGGACTCTAGCAATTTCATGACCCTGCAACACCTTCTGACCATTGCAGAAGTGATATGGTTTGTGTTTTGTTTTAGTTCATGTTTAAAACATGTAAAATACAAAATAGGTTATCTCTTTTTTTCTTATTTACATTATTTTTGAAACATTTCAAAATATCTGGAATTTAATCAGGTAAACTTGTCCGTAGGCTATTTCTGTGACTAATGGTGATTTAGTATTGCTGAAGCACTGCCCACCCTGATGTGTTCTGGGTGTTTAAATTATAGCCAAGTATACAGAAATGTATGGCTTTATTATGCCTTCTGTTTGACTACAAGTGGCTGTTTGCCCCATAGTATAGACAATAAACATTATTGTTTTTAATAAATGAATATGTGGTTGTACTGACGTGAAGGCTTTGTATAGCTTAGCGGTAACTTTACAAAACTTCCATCTAGGATGGTGATAACTTTATTCCTAGTATGCCCTTTTAAATTGTGGAGACCATGGTATTTCTTATTGTTGCACTAAATGGGTTATTTAAATAATAACAACTATAAACAGTGTTTAAATGTTCATGAAAAAATATACTTTCAGCAGTCTGGTGGAAGCAGATACAAAGTCTTTAAATTTAAAACCTCTTCTTTGTGTTCTTAGCATAGCTGGCTTGCAGTGTTGATATTGATTATTTTCAGATTCAGTATTTGGATATCCTACTGTTTTATGTAACTAGCACTTGTAGCACATGAGGAGGAACAAAGTTCTTTATTGCCTGCTTGCCTTTAGAATAGGAAACTATTGCAAGGGGTGGTCTAGAAATAGGGAGTCCTGCTATAATTTGTAGCAGTATGTTTGCATTAAAAAGACTTTGAAGAGTTCCTGTTCATTGCCATGTATTTCTGAGAATGTGTTGCTTTCTTCGTACATAAAAACTTACTACAAGTCAAAGTAGAGGCCAGAGGAGTTTTATGGTACAGCTACTTTTTTGTCCAGGCACTAAACTGTGTTGGGGGGGGGTATAATATGTGTGTATATATATTATAACTTTTATAATCTGAACATGTGGCAGAGGACATAGAATCAGGGCACCCCTGGATTAGAGTAATATAACTAATGTCATCTAATTAATGACAACAATACTCAAGGTATTTGCAATGTAATTTGTTTTGTTGGTCACAAACATCAGTCTCTATAGCCCTTCATTTGCTTGTGGGAGAGTTGTCCTTTTTCCCTCCAGGTAGAGTTCCTGAAATCAGTTTATTTTTTCCGCTATTTGGAAAAAAAAAACTTACAGTTCATGTTGAAAATTCAAATCCAAACTGAGTGATGAAAAGCAGATAGAAAGCCATAGGGGCACACAGTTTTATAGTTAACCCCCCAAAAATTATGTGCCAGCAAGCAGTGGCACTCTTCTTCCATTACCTGTAACTTAGATTTCCTTGCTTGTTTTTTGGAATGCCCTTAATTTATTTTAATTAGACCAAACTAGAATGCTTTCTTGATTTAGAAAAAATATTAAGATACTTCTTTATTTATCTTAGCAAAAGAGACGACAAGAAATTGAACAAAAACTTGAAGTGCAGGCAGAGGAAGAAAGAAAGCAAGTTGAAAATGAAAGGCGAGAACTATTTGAAGAGAGGCGTGCTAAACAGACAGAGCTGCGGTTACTGGAGCAAAAGGTTGAGCTTGCTCAGCTGGTGAGTTCTAGTTTTGCTCTCAAATCTTTCTCTTGTTTAAAATGTATATTCTCGTGCATCTTAGGGTTTTTTCTTTTATTTCTCAGCAAGAAGAATGGAATGAACATAACGCCAAAATAATTAAATACATAAGAACAAAGACAAAACCTCACTTATTCTACATACCTGGCAGAATGTGTCCTGCTACACAGAAGTTGATGGAAGAGTCACAGAAAAAGATGAATGGTAAGTGGTCTATGTTATACGTGACTGCCTTTGTTCTTGCTTCCCTTTGGTGTCTGCTGTACAAATTTAAGTCTTTCTGCTTAGATATAGTAATTTCATGTTTAGGACGAACTATATATTCTTGCGTGGGTGTTCATCATAAGTAACAACGTAACTTCTTCAGTTACTTAATTTAGCTGGTTGTGCTTTGATTCTCTTACAAGAAGTCAAGAGGTGTATGCATGATCTCAGAAGTATGTATTTAAAATGTCCTTATTGTTAACTTCAGTACCTAGATATATGCCAGTGCAGCAAATTCCTTTTTAAAGAGGCTGATTCTGTGGACTGGAGACCCAAGGAAATGCAGGTCGTTTTACAAAGGGGCTGGGAAGCTTTGTCTTAAGTACAGCTCTAGAAGTATATGGTGATTTTTTTTCTTTATCTTAATGTGTGTTCATTTCTCTGTTTCATAGGATGACTATATTTTCCTTTTGCAAAACAAATTAAAACACTGCAGGTGATAGTAGTCCTGCTGTTCTTTTGATTAAACTGAATTTATTTTTATTTTTGTTCCTTAAGGAAGTTTTCTTCATTGGGGTGGGGGATAAGAGAAGTGAACTCACCTGTCCGAATAGCTTACGTTATTAAAACTTTCTTAATACCTACTCTGCTTTCTGCTGAGTTTTAGTGTCTTTTGATCACCTTAGGAAGAATAACCTTTTTAATGTGCCAGGGAATTTAGGTATTGTTTTGACATGCTGTTGGTTGGAGTGACTTTAATGAAGGCAAAAACTCTGTTAGCTTAGATTTAGGATTTTACTGTTCTGGTACTCAGCTAAGCTGATTTATCCAACTTGCTTTGTTTTATCAAGTTAACCTTTTTCATTATGCATGAATGGCTGTCTACTTCAGAGTGAATAACAATGCAGTTCTTAAGTTAAAACAATTTGATAACTTATTGGCTTATAGTTGAGGAGAAAATAGACATCAGCTTCTGTAGTTACGTGTCTGAAACTGTTATTTATTCCCCAGCACTCTTTGAAAGCAGGCGCAATGAATTTGCAGAGCAGATTAACAAAATGGAGGCCAGGCCCAGAAGACAATCTGTGAAGGAAAAAGAACAGCAGGAGGTGCAGAATGAAGAAAAGAAGGAAGAACAGAACAAGGAGCAGGAAGAGGGTAAGGTGGCTCAGCAGGTGGAAGAGTTGGAGACAGGTAATCAGCACAATGATGTAGAAATGGAGGAGGTAGGGGAGGAAAAGGGAAAAATAGGTTCAGGGCATAGTGATGCAGAGAAAGAACAGGAAGAGGAAGAACAGAAACATGAAATGGAGATTAAAGTAGAAGAGGCTACTGAGGTGAGGGAAAATGACAAGCAACAGGATGGTCAGCATGAAGAGGTCACAGTTGTAAAAGAGGAAAATGAAAATATTCAGCCAGTGGATAATGAGCAGGATATGGTTGAAATGAATGAGGCAGATAGTGTAGAACCTGTAGAAAATGAAAATGGCAAAGTGGAACCGGAAATGGAGTGTGATGCTCAGCCAGAAAAATTGTGTAATGTTCTTTCTCCTGAGAAGGAGAAAGGTATCAAAGCAGAAATTGAAGCTGAACCTGAAGAAAAACAGGAGAAGGCACCTGAAGCTCAGCCAGAACCTGTGTCTGAGGCCCCATCTCAGCCACAATCTGTGCCGCTGCCACAGTCACCTCAGTTGTCTCAGTCCATTCAGGATGCAGAGCCCCAGGCAGACAAGGATGAAAATGCTGTGGTGTCTGTAAAGGTGGTCGAGGCACAGACAGAGCAGAGTCAGACACTGAGTGTAGAAATTAAAACTAAGACTAGGAGTAGAAGCAGGGGTAGGGCAGGGAACAAAACTACTAAGAGTCATAGTCGTAGTAGCAGCAGCAGTAGTAGCAGCAGTACTTCAAGCAGTACTAGTAGTGGAAGTAGTTCCAGCACTGGCAGCACTAGCAGTCGGAGTAGTTCCAGCAGCAGCAGCACTACAAGTGGAAGTACTAGCAGGGACAGTAGCAGCAGTAGCTCTAGCAGTAGTGAAAGTAGAAGTCGGAGCAGAGGAAGAGGTCATAACAGAGACAGAAAACGCAGAAGGAGCGCGGATAGGAAGCGAAGGGATGCTTCAGGAGTAGATAGAAGTCACAAGTCCTCAAAAGGTGGGAGTAGAGATGCAAAAAGCTCAAAGGATAAAAGTTCAAGATCTGACCGAAAGAGGTCTATATCAGAAAGTAGTCGGTCAGGCAAGAGAACTTCACGGAGTGAAAGAGACCGTAAATCAGACAGGAAAGACAAAAGGCGTTAACAGAAGAGACCAAGCTTCCTTAGCCTAATCTTTGCAGCAGAAGATTATTTGAGTGAAAGGATTCCTTTTAAGGAGGAGGAGAAGGCTGCCTTAAGAATTGCATGCTGTAAAAAGTCTTTTGGAAAAATGCAGACTGTTTACCAGGCATTCTTGTACTTTTTACATAATTTTGTAAAAGGTTACCTACCAAAATTATGTGAAGTTCCTGAAAATGTAAAAATAAAAGATTAACACTCCTTTGCATCTTTTTTTTTAAATATCCTGTACTCATTAAGATCCTCTGTATATTTTAATAGGTAAATCTTTAAGTTGGTGTGATCACTTCTTCTGTATCATAAACTTTTTTTTTGTAGAAATAAATGTGCATTTTGAATAAATTAGGTGTCCTGTTGACACTTAAATTCCACTTTTAGATCATATGTAGGGAGGCAGTGTTGCAGGAAACTTAAAATTTTGCTTTTCCCCCTCTATTCCTTGCAAGAATGGGAATCTTAAGACTCCTCTAAATGGAGTAATCTCTCCAGTGCTAGATAGGATGGGAAAGTAATTGCTTTGAATCTATGCCTTTTTGTTTTCTTCTGTAATCACAAATTTTTACCCAATTCTATATTCCAGTTTATGAAACTTTTTCCTACCCATAGGCAAGCAGTGATTAAATGTGAACACTTAACGCTGACCAAGATAGCTCAAGTCAGTCTGGAATACCACTCTTACCTGCCTTCTGCAGGTCCTTTGGTAGCGTTTACATCTATGTTCTGGAGATAGTTAATATGTTTAATGATGTTCCTTGCTTTGATGGACAGTGGAGGAAAGACTTCAGCTCACTTCTCAACCAGGAGTCTCTATTTTAGTCATGGTCTGATCTTTGATCCCTTCATACCACTAGGAATAATTAAATCGCAGTGTTGGAGTTACCTGGGACTACCTAATACTCATGTTGTGTGCGTGAAAGAATGTTTTCTGAATGTATTTAATACAACTCAGTGGTATGGTGTTATCTATGAAGGTGAATACTGTTTTTATATAATTTTGTATGGAAAACAATAACATCTGTTGCTCTGTTCTGTACATGTGCAAATAAATGTGGCTTTGTAGACTACTTTCCTGATGCCTATGTCTTTTTCTGTAAGACAGGTGTACTACCTTTGTACATTTAAAGCACGTGTCATAATTGCAGGTGACTGTACCTTAGTTCTGTATCTAAAATCATTCTTACAGGTAGGTTTTAATTAATGCCTAATAGCTGAATGTGAAACATTGCTATAATCTGGACTGTTTTGGCAGGAAGGGAATTAATCTTATATGCCAAATCATAGACCAGGAAGTCCTGGAAGGATTTCAAAATGGAAATGAGCTATAAGCTAATTTTGATGCATCAAATGCCATACATGTGCCTTGTTTTTCCTGAAACACAGTATACTTCTGTATAGTTATAGTTTGGGAGGGTGTTAATTTGGGGGCTTTTCTTCTGAACTTAGAGTAGTGGTAGACTTCTGAAGTGCTGAACTTCCTGGCTCACAGAAATGTGTCTAGCAAGGGATGAAGTGGAATGTTCTTTCAATACAGATTTTAATGGGGAAAGCTCCTTAGGCTTCCCTTTTCTCAACCAGTTCAACACATTATTCAGATTCTTCAGTCCATTTGCTACTTCAATATCCTATCTGCCTCTGCAGCTCTACAAATGAGATTCCTTTTCACTTCTTGTCAGTAGTCTTCAACCATACTTATTTTCCCTTCAGAGGAAAATGGTGGATTAATGTTTTTTTTTGTTTTGTTTTGTTTTTTTTTTATGCAAAATGTTCAAATGTTTTATTAAGATGTTAAAAGCAGCAGTTTACCACAAGGAAAAAATTCTTATACTGAGTAGTTGAGTAAGTGTCACAGGCTTGTATGTCTCAACTAACTTCCCATTTCAAACTGCATTTGGAAGCCATTTTAATTTACTTGATTGTTGATATTTCTGAGTATTTTTATGGTTTCTCATTCTGAGCTTGAGTGATCCAGTGTTGAGTAATACTTTTTGTAGCTTTATTGTACAGGTTTTAATAGCTAATACTGTAATTATGCAAAGCTGGAGGAGAAGTAGGCTGCTAGTCTGAAGCTACATTACTGTTTCAGAGGAGCATATAATATTTATAATATGTTATTTATAAATTTATTTATAAGTTTATTTATAATAAGTGTGGGGGTCCTGGTAACTAAACTAGGGAATGGATTGATTACATTCAAGTTTCTTGTTTCAGGTTATATTACAGGCAGCAATATATTTTTGACAAGGTGAAAATACAGGAATTTTGTTGCCAAGTTACAAAGCAGGTGATGTATTTGACAGTTTAATGCTTGTTTGAAGAAACTTGCACTGTGCTGTGAACAGTTTTGCTAAATCTAAGCAGCTCAGTGCACCATTTAAATGTCAGCGTGTGATACATTTATAAGAATGAAGTTTTCTAAAAGCTAGATATTCCAACCAATATTCTACTACAGTTGTATAATATAGTACTATACTATTAGCACAATACTACAGAAAGACCCTTGTCTTTAAAAAGCAGTTGTATTTTTAGTAATTTAGTTACACTTACTTTCAAAGTTGTATCATCCTACCCAGAAACAATTTTAGAGCAGTGGATAGAGGTGTGTTTCCTCTTACCTGAAACAATTTCAGAGTTGTGGGTAAGGCTAAGACCATGGGTACAACTTCCTTCTGTTCGTAGTCTATTTCCAACAGTAGAAATATTTATAGAAAGATATATTCAATTTCAAGACTGAATTTGATACAACAGTTTTTGGGTCTCAGAATTAAGTGGAGATAACATATGGGTAGGAAATGACTAAAAAGTTTTATTTCCCTCCCCTATAGTGGTGAGTAGAGATTAAAGGAAAAATACCTTGGTCTCTTTTCATTCAAGTAATGTAGAAAAATAAATGATCAAAAAAGGGAAAAAACTAATAAAGAGGTTGAGATGCTTTATATGAGTGGGCAACATATCATGTAAGGTCTATGCATGTCTTGTGGAGTGCTTGCATCAAATGGTCCACTCCAGCTTTAAATATGAATTTAGAAGACTTTTCTTTACAGTGCTTTTATACTGTGTGCACTGACTCTATACCACTTACCTGTCTCCATTTTCTTCAGTCTTGGCAGCAATAAGCTGGAAGTCTCCAAGAATGTGTTTTTTCCACGATGTTCTGCTTGGAGTCCTTGTCAGAGTAGATTTTATGCAGATTGTTCATGAACTGTAAGCTGAAATGTGACTTTTCATAAAAGGTACACTTTTAAATTTGTGCTTCTTACTTGAACTGATGTCTTTGTACTTAGAACAGCTTCATTGTAATTATTCAAAGGAAATTTGAAAGTAATTTTTCTGAGGAAAGTAGGTATTGGTAAACTTAAAAACAAACAAACAAAAAATACTCCAGCAAAATTAATTTCCAAGACCAGTAATTTGCAATTAGATTTCTCCAGTGTCATTTGTTCATAAGGAAATAAAGGCCTTGTGGTTAAGTCCCAGTTATAATTCTGGGATCCAGATTTAGCTGCTGATTTTGTAACGATTACTGTGGTACAACAGGACAAACCTCTTCGTTTTATGTGTGTCCCAGATCTTTAAAATGAGCTTCCCTGCTCAAAGAAGTGTTTCCAAGGCTACATGTATTTATGATGTGATCAAATGCTGCAGCAGTGGTGTATACACATAATATAGAGAG
>VXAA01006231.1:191236-203446 GCA_013399115.1 Anseranas semipalmata | reverse complement strand
TACAAAGCCTGTGTTTTACAGGAACCTCATTTAGGCAGTTTTTGTTATGCGACAGTGTTCTGTTACATGGCAAAATGTCAGGCATTCAAAGCTTAGGAATGTATTATCAAGATTCAAAGTGGTTCAGATTTATTTAACTGGAAGAAGAGTGAGTGAACTAGTGTTCCTTCTCTTCCTTTGATTTATTAGTTTTTGAAAACATTAAAAAAAAAACAAAAAAAAAAAACAAAAAAAACTTTTGGGCATGACATATGATTCAATATAAAAGTTGATCTGTTTTCATCCAAACATCTTAAGTCAAGAGAGCTATGTTTTAAGTGCTTTTGTTATGGACTGTATTCTTCCATGTATTTGTGCAATATTCTACACATTGAAACCTTACATTCTTTATGAAACCTTTTGGTGCTATCATAAAAATATAATCAAAACTGTATATACTGTTGTTATTATAGAATAGGTGTTGATTTTTATGTACTTAGGAGAGTTTGTACCAGCTTATGATTTCCTTTGGGATCTTTATTGTTAATATTGTTAGATACTGAATGGTCTAGGAAGCGCAACGTCTCTTGTATTTATACAGGACTATGTCTTAAGAGTCATTCAGTGTGACATACTAATCAGTTTATTTAAATATCACACCATTAATTCTGACTTGATTCTTCTGTGAACTTTAGTATGTCAGAAGGAATTTCTTATGACATATTAAGACACTAAATATATGACGTTATGTATTTCTAGCTCAATAGTTAAAGTTACTAAGGTATCATTCCCAACAAAAACATAATAGTTTCATCCTAATGAAAGCTGTTGGAAATGGATCTTTTTCATTAGCATTGTTTGTTTTTGCATATATAATAGTACTCACATTTGTTGCTTCAGTTCTGCAGAAGTGTGTCTAACTTTTACCTGCCAAACAAATAAAGTGAAGTCTCACTCCATCTGCTATAGTTTTCAACTTTGTCCTTTGGAAGCCAGCTATAATAAATTCCAAGAATCCTTATCTTTGATTTAAGTTCAAAGGTGATTAGAAGTTACACTTGTATAACATCTGCAAGTGTGGGATTTACACCCTGAAGAAAAGAATATTTGATATAAATGTGCTTTGTTATTCAAGTTATATTAGAGGAACAAATAACACATAACAGAGATCAGAGATCTCTGCTAATCTAGAGATCACTTCTAATCAACCTTTTAACAGCTTCAAACCTAGAAGAATGATTGAGACTAAGCTACACAGTAAGTGGTGCCCAGAAAAGCCTGAAAATTGCAGATATAGATTAAATGGAAGAGCTAGGATGAACTGCAACATTTCTAGCATCTGCATACAAAAACTTGAGAAGTAGCTTGGGTGTCCATAAGAAAAGTCAGAGCCATTTTGAGAGAGAGATTTTGACAAATACAGTAATAATGTGTAGATCTCAAGGTGTGGGTCTCTTAGTTTGCCCTCCAACACAAACTTGCTAAGCTATGTAATTTTAGGTGTCAGAATATCTGGCTTTACTGGTTTTAGGTGAATCACCTCCAGGTTATCAGGATCAAAAAGGGACTATTAATCTTTCCAAGACCACAATTGTTTTTTGTCTTATGTTCTATTGTTGGTATGCAACATTATGAAAGACAAAAAAAATCTGTCCTTTTTTTTGATTTTGTACAGCTCTTTATATTAGGGGGATTGTAAAATACTAACTTCTTCTGTAGTGCTTCCCTCTCCCCAGATTTTTATTTTTTTTTTTATATTCCTTCTCAATAGCCTGTCCTAATCTGTAGATATTTGGGAATCAAAAACTTGCCCGTCTTTTCTCCTCACCAGGTTTCTTTGAATCTGTGATGCTTTAGCTGCCTGGCATTCTATTTCTCCCCCCTTCACCTCCTACAGCTAAATCTGGAGGACCCCAGGAAGGGTCCCCAGTCACTGGCACTCTAAGCAGCAGAAGAGGAGAGAGAATATTGGTGCTGGGGATGGGGCTACATCAAAGCTATTCAGGGGAGAGTGCTGGGGGACAGATCATGACATATCATGTATTTGCCCTGGTGGGTGCATGAGACAGTTCTCGGGTGGATTGCCTAACAGCAGAGGAGGCTGCTGTATTGGGTCATAGGAGAGATCAGGTCATGTGGCAAAGGAGGGGGGCAAAGTGTTAGATTGCAGCTGGAGGACATCAACCACTGTGATTTCTCTGTTTGCAGGACATTGCTGGTTAACATGTCTCTGGCTGCGGCGCACTTTGTGCCTTCTCTCACATCCTGTAGATGATTTATTTGCTGGCTCAGAGATCAGGCTGTGTCAATGTCTGGCAGGTTTGGGTTGTGGAGCAGGAGAGAGGGGAACTATGCTGCAAGTAAGATACAGCTTAGGTTCATGGAAAGAAAAAGCAAAGCGAATTCTTCATGAGTCATGCTCGGGACTGAAGGAGGGGCAGGCCTGCTAGGAGGCACATAACTGCAAATGTTATCAGCTTGGGAGGGAATGCAGTTTCTTGGGATGCTATCAGGAAGAGAGAGGGTAGAGGCTACCCTGTGTAGGAGAGCTGGAAATGAAAAGCAAAGGCCCTTTCTTAGGTAAATTAGATGTATTGTGCATGGGCGACCAGGGAAGTTCAGGGCAATGCTGTGAAGCAGTTGAAGAAAAGATTACTTCTAAAGCAAACCTATGTAACCTGTGTACAACTCCCTGCATAATTACTACTTTAAAGCATAACCTGTATTTGAGAAAACATTTATAACTCCATTGGGTAATAGGTTGCTAAGAAACAGAGGGTATTTCTTAAAAAGCAGCACATGTCATCTGCTTATGTTTCATGTATTGCTCTGTGATACACAATGTGGAAATGATGCATAAAATTGGTAGTCCAACTTAAAATCAAATGTTAAAAATTCACCCATAATCCAAAAAAAACAACAACAACAAAAAAACACCAGAACTCTTGTTGAATTTCCCCTAACACAGTCTTCCATAGACTCAATACCAAAAAACCTATCTGATAGAGACTAAATTTTCATGTGGCCAGAACTAGTTTGTTTGTATTCAAAACATCAGTCTAGCTATCAGAACTTAGTTAATTATTAAACATATGTGTATAATCAGGACACCTGACTTTGCAGACTGTTAGCAGAGTTAGCATAGTGTACTTTTGCTTAAGCAGATGAGAGAAGGGAAATGGGATTATAACTTAATTTGCAATTTTTTTGTTAGGCCGAGAAAAGTAACATAGAATATTTTTGTGCTCTGCACATCAGTTAAGTTTTCAGTTTCAGTGCATTCTGGATTTACTCAAAAATGTCAAGGATATTGGATCATAGAATTTTGCTGCTAGTAATTTCATTTTTAACAAGTCTGCAGAGTACAAAGGTACTTTCAGAATGGAAGAAGTGTGGTGATCGGGAATGTGAGAGTAAGTAAAAAAGCTTTTTTCTAACAGTCTATATACATGTAGCTATTGCAAACCATAATGTTGAAATCAGCAGTGAAGCACTGAATGAAAATGAGTAGCCATAGAAAATGTTTATTGTCAATATACTAAGTTTATGAACAATAGGCTTAAATTTTTCAAACAAAAAAAGGAATATTCCTGAAAAACCTTCTTACTGGACCGTGTTGTGTAAGTATTACAAAGATCAAAGTTCCAAAAAAAAAAAAAATAGTCTTTAATGGCTAATTTTTCTCAGGTTTCCTCAAATGGTCAGTATAATGCAACTTTAAAGTATTTTTAACTCATTCCTTTCAGGTACAAGGGTAATTGGAAAAAAAATGGTAGGCTATGTACAAAGAAAAAACATTTTTTGTTTACAGTATATTCATAACCTATTCTGCAATACTGTATTTTTTCAATTCTAAGAAAACTGTTTTTTTTGGTGGTGTGTTTTGTTGTTGTTGTGGTGGTGGGTTTTTTTTTTTTTGGTGGTGTGTTTTTTGTTTTTTGTTTTTTGTTTTGGTGGTGTGTTTTTTTGTCTGTAATCCTTCTCTAAAGACCCTGTTAATATATCCTTTTCTCCTTTAACATGAAGTAAGAGCAGTAACTAGTTACGGAGTTCCTGGGGATTAAATAGCTCTGCAGGAAGTAGTCATACCAGCCACTGAATCACCAATGGGCAGCAATAAGTAATGCACTGGCATTTCCATACAGAATGCTTAGATTTCCTCTGCTGATGGATTTATTTTCCTGTGGAGCCATTCTAACTTCACCAGGTCCTGGATGCTCAGAGATGTCTGTCTTTGTAGGGCAGCACATGGAATGGGCACCAAACCGACTAGAGCACATCAGCTGATATTTTTGTGGGGAGACAGAGGTGGAGACAAATAGAAAACAAAGTCATTCAAATTGAATTGGAAATTTTGTTTTTGGCAATGTGTTTAAGGTTTATATTGCTTAAGCTTACCTATTTTCTTTACAATATTAATATATTCAAAACAGCAGACAAAATCCCTGCAATTACTACTAGATTTAACTTGCAATTTCTGAAATATAAAATTATAAATATGCTTGGGAAATATTTTTTTAGCTCTGCATTTAGATCTGTGTTTAATAGTTGAATTTGCTAATTTTCCACACACATTTCAGCCTTGAAAGCTTAGATGAATAAGTACTGAAAAACAATGCCCGTATAGGACTGAAGCTTTTCTTTTATTGATGTACTAACAAACATTTTAATGTATTTCTATATATCAGACTTCTTCAATAACTTATCTGACTTCAGACAAAGTGGCTACTATACTTACTTGTTTCTTTCTTCCTGCATATTATTCCAGCGGCAATGAGCAGAGTTCAAGCCACTACGGACTACTTAGGGCCTGACTGCCGGTATCTTAACTTCAAAACAGGGGAGGAGATAATTGTATACTCCAAACTTTCCAGGAAAAATGAAAATTTGTGGACAGGAAGTGTAAGTATTTGAATCCAATAGACTTTCTGCAAAAATAATTTAGATAGTATAGTAATAACAGAGTCTGCTTGATTCTAGGGATCTTCCATCTCTCTTCTTGGATCATGAATCAGTCATGGATCAACATCATGTTTGGGAGATGGGTTATTGTTGATAACTTTCTATAAAAGGGAAAATCAAATCTGGCCATAGATTACTCATGGAGAAACAAAGTCAAGATCAGAATCCAAGTTTTCTGACTCCTTCATCTAATCATTTGCCTGGAATGATTATATCTGCTTCCCTTAAAAACATTTAGGTCTGATGGGTCAGGTACCTACCTACAGGTCTGCAGGGAAGGAGTTTTTACAGTTGCTTAATCAGCAATCCAGAACTGGGACCTGGCTTCACAGTTCAGTGCTCAAGGAAAGTTCCCAGAGAAGTTATCACACACATTTAATGGTTTGGAACAATTGACAAAGTAGTTAAAACAGCTGTGAAGTTATGTTGTAGTTAAAGTATAAGTTATGTTATATCTAAAAAGCAGTGGATGCATTGATCCGAATCCAATTGCTAGTAAAACCATGTAAATGCTTCAAAACCAGAATATATTGGTTATGGTGGTTTTTTGTTTGTTTGTTTTCCAAATGATGTGCCACATTTGTTGTTTAGTGGTGAAATTCTGTCATCTTTTCTTCATCTTACAGTATCTTTGCAGGTACCTCATGCTTTCTTGCTGTCCAGGATGTATTCCTCCATTAAAGGCTATGTGCAATACTTTGATGTAAAGCTAGTGTTTGGTTTCTTGGTCAGACTGGCTCTTACTTGTGTTTGCATGATTCTTTTGGGCATTATTATCTATTTATTTTCTGCAGTGTTGCTGTCTTCATTGCCATTTTCTCTTCAGCTGCAGCTGGCCTCGTACCTGGATTTCATATTCTACTTTCCTTGTAACTTTTTATGGGTCATTAGTTATTAAGGTGCAATTTTTCTCCAACTTGACTAAATGGAAACTTTGCAGCTAGCTGAGACCATCTGTGTACACAACACTGCCCTCAGCTGAAGGACTGTTAAGACTACAGAAAATAATAGTATGGAATAATATTCTTCTTGCTTTCTAAAGTAGCAAATGGAACACTTTTTTAAGGAAAAATAAGCCATTTTTTGACCAAACAAAATGAAGGGGGTGGGATGCAGTCCTATAAACTTATTCTTTGTTTATACTTACCTAGCATATATGCAAGCACCTAATATACTTATCACTGCGGTTTAAATGCTCTCACTCCTTTTATATTTCTTACAGAAAGGAAAAGATTTTGGATATTTCCCAAAAGATGCTGTGAAGGTTGAGGAAGTTTTAATTGTAGAAGAAGTTGAAGTACTCACTAAGGTAAACTAGCATCACCAGATTTTCCAATGTAGTTCACAGCAATTGAAAATCTAATACCCAGTTAGACATTCAAGTTTCAATGCATATTTTATTTCAGATAATTCAAAACATGTTTCTTTTGTTATTGCTCCATTTTTGTGTTTATTGTCCTCTAAGATAATTTTTTATCTAATAAGTGATGTAGAACCACTAGGAATAATATAATTATTTACAGTCCTTCGTGTAAAGTTATACACACACACACACACACACACACACATGAAAAGAATAAAGATACACTGCTGTGTAACACAGTGCTGTAGGAAATTAGACATAAAAGCATTTTAAAAGTTGATATTGTTCTTTTAGGAAACTGATTTCCTTTGTCTTGATGGAGATGAGTATGTTTTTGAAGATGAAGATAGCGCATTACATGACCACAACAAAGAAAGTGAATATTCATCATTTGATGCAGAATCAAAGCTGCAAGAAAATGAACTCTTAACTCATACAAGAGACTCCATCCAAAATGAAGAAAGAGTGGAATCAGTTTCTGGAAACGATTCCAAGGAATCTCAGAGTCAGGAGGAGTCTGCAAGCAAAAAGTTGGTTAGTGAAAATGAGAACAGAAACGAAGATGCTGAAGAGCTAGAAATTCAAAACAGTCTCCCATTAAAACCCATTCCAACTCAGTCTAGTTGGATGGTTTCTGATATTGCAGGATGGTTCACCACAGGAAATAAAAATGATGAAGAGACGTTAAAAGACGTTACTGAATCTTTAGAAGAAAATAGTTACCGAGGCAGAAAAATAGTAATAACCACTGAAAATGAGTTAGAGGAGCCAACTGATAAGAAGGAACAAGAGCCCACAGCATCCGGTTGGTTTCAGGGTGGACTGACGGACTTTCTGTATTTTGGTAAAGAGAAAGAGGATGTTGGTTTGGTATCAGAAGAAAATGATCCAGAGATCCATGATGTTTCTGGTGTGGATGGACAGTCCAATAATGAACATGAAACAGCAGTCAAAGAGTTATTGATAGAAGGAGAAGAAAATAGTAAAAGCCAGAAATCCAAATCAAATTGGTTTAATTTGGGTTTAAGTAATGTTCTAAATTTTGGGCACGCTGAGACAGATACAACTGCTACGGAAGATCAGCAAAGCAGAGAAACAGAAGATGAAGCAAATAAGAATGAAGAAATGCAGACTTTAAACCAGAAAGAATCACACATGGACAAAGAATCAAAGGAGACAGTTAAAGCAGTGACAGATGAAGAAGATGAGATTTATACACAAGAAATAATAGATTCAAACAGCCACATGCCAAATGCTGGGGAAATACCAGCAAGTGTGCATACTCTTAATGACACCAAAAGCACCTCAAGTAGCACAGGATCATCTTTTGATATACTAATTGGTGACAAAGAGGAGCCAGTTGAACCTTACAGTTCAGAACAAGAATTGGTATCAGAAAGCCAACTGCTGAAAGACACTGAAGCTAAAAAGAGAAATCAAGAGTCAGAAAGCAACTATGGCCGGTCAGGTTGGTATGAAAATATCTATAATAGCTTTATTAATTATAATATAGACATGTATGATAATTAACAGGGACATGAATCAATTGCATCAGATCAAATTTCTTCTTCTCCTAGTCCATCTCAGAATTGTGATCTCTCAGACACGACAAATACAGAAGAAAAGTCTGACATATCTGAAGAACAGACACATTTCTTCTCTTTCAGTCATTTTGCAGACATAATGAAGTTTCAAAGTTCAATAGCCAAAGGAGAGAAAGTGCAGTGTAGCAGGAGGATAGGAGGATGTGTTTAGTTTTCCCAGTGCTAAAGTAGTGAAAGTCAGGAGAACACCAGTGTAAGAGTTTATTATCGTGACCATGTCTCCAAAGATTCTCTACATTTATATTTAAAAAAGAGGAACCAAATGAAGAAAAAGAGAACAGATTATGTGTGAATGAGGAAACGTGCACTTTAAATCAATATCACGAAACATCAATCAGGAAAATGGAACTTGCCTGCAGGGAAATTAAAAAATGGAAACAGTTGAAACAGTGCAAAAAGAGCAAAATAACATCAATGCTTGTAGTCAAGAATCTGTAAATTCAGAAAATTAATTGCACGGTTATGGAGACAATCTGCGCATCAAGATGATCCCATGTGAGTGACATGAGTCTTGCTCTGGAAACACACGAGAAAGGCAAATCAGTCGAATGCTGTGATACAGAACAAAGCTGAGCATCAAAAAGCCAATTCAAAATGGATGGTGATGTAAAAGAGAAAATTCATGAAACAGAGAATAAAAATGTACTGCTGTTTTTTTTTGTTGTTGTTGTTGTTGTTTTTTAATAGAAACAACATCAAAGATTTCAGGCAGGGTATTTTTATTGATGAACAGGATCAGAAATCTGAGGAGTCCCAAGAATTCACTCCAGACCAATCTTTCTTTCCTCACCCCTCACCTAGTGGCTTCAGTTTGACAGGTACCAAAACCTCAGAAGAAAGTGGCCACTTGGAAGATAAAATACTATAGGTAAAAGAAACTGAAGGCACATCAACTGAGAATGTTAATCATAATGAATCAGATAAACATAATGCAGATACCTCCAAAGAGAATAATCTTTCACTTCAGCTGGCAGTGCAAATGAACAAACAGGATAGTGAAAAAAGGAACAAACTCTACCAGATCAGTAAAAGGACAGCATTTGATGCTCTTGCTGATAGCTTTTCAGGAGAGAACCTAAAAACTGAACAAATTCATATGAACATGCAACATCATCAGAGAAGTGATGCAGAAGTAACACTTGAAGATTCATGTTCCCAACATGAGCTTCTGGTATGGGAGAATGGGTTGGAGGACAGTCTTAATCCAGATCTCAGGAAGAAATACAAAAATCACATGATATAGTAAAAGAAAAGATTGTTCTGTATCCTCATATTTAGGCTCATCTGTGCCCATCAATTCAATCCTGTACAACAGTGCAAGATACAGAAACACAGAAAATGAATGTGAACTTTGGAAGGCATCGGAAGAACTTTTAGACCAGAAGTGCTCAAAAATAGAAGACAATTTTTAAAGAAAAAAAATCTATCTATCTATATATATATAATTACAGTTAGTCTTCTAAAAACCCTCAAACTAGAAAGCCTGGCTACTGTTAAAAAAAAAAATATCAAAAACGAGCATATTATTTCCTTAATATTTATTTTAATTACTGTACTGCAACACCAGTTTTGCTTAAAGCTCTATCCTCCAAACTCTGCTCTGAGACCATTATTAGAACTAACATTTCTTAAATCATATATCTGTAGCACATTTTTAATCTAATGGAGCACTCTAATGTTTGACTTTAAGTTGAGGAAAATGTTTAAAAAAAAAAAAATCAAAATCAAAATCTCAGTAGAGTTTAATATCTTGAGGAAAAAAAACTGAGTGGTAGTTCAATCCTCTGAAAATAAATGTTATTTCCTTTCACAATTATTTGCAGGCGTAGGCAGTAAAAGAAAACTACTAGAAGAAATGCCAGAGGAGAAATATGAAATGAATAAAGCTGTTGATAGTGAATGCAACAGTGACCAGCACTCAAAAGCAATAGTGATTCCTTCAGTAAATTCAGAAGAAAAAATACCTAGTTCAGTAGCTGATTTTCCACTTGATAGTGAAAAACCTTCCTCAGATGCCGTTTTCCAAATTCAGAACTACATCCCAAGTAACGGTAAGTGTAAAATTTCCTAATTTGAAGGAAAACAAATTTGAAATCTCAAAAAACATTAGTTGGAATTATATTAAAGTGACCGTTGTAATATAAAATCTTTTTCTTTTTTTTTCCCCTTATAAACAAACCAGAAGGAGGCTGGATATATCAGATACTTCTGTGCCTGGATGCTCTTGACATTGGGGAATTGATCAAGTCTGTATTGTCAGCAATGACAAGTATTATCAAAAAGGTAAGAGTTCTTTATGTGATAATATTTTTGAAGTTGGTGCAAAATTAAGCCAGTTGTTGGTCATGTTCTGCAATGAAGTTTTTGAGAGGAGAGAAGGAAAGAAAGAAATCCTTTTAAATAAACCCTTTGCAGTCCCCTTGCTTCTAGGAGTATCTGATACTAAATAAGATACAGCTGGAGCAAGAAAACATCAAGGTAGCTGCTGTTTGTCTGCCTCTGTTTGTACTCAATAGTTGTTTTTTTGCTGTTCTTGTTTTTTGTTGTTGTTTAAAGAACAGCCAGAAACAGTTCAGTGGTCAAAATATCAGTTGTTTTTGTTTTTTCTTCAATGAAATTCATGGTTCCCTATAGTTCTCATGGCAGGACTGATTACATTTGCATAGACTTAGAAAGCTTGGGTTGGGATAAGTAAAATAAACTGAATACTTCTGTTGCTTTAAAAAAAAATAATTTCAAAGTCTTGATTTCCAAGGATTCACATCATTCATGACAGCATAAAAATATTTCTCTAAGAAAATATTTAAAATATAAAATGGGATTATGATTGCTATTGGGATGTCTTAAATACAAAATGTAACATTTCAATTATAAGGTTAAGATTTTTTTTTTCTTTTAAGATGAAAGTCCTTAGATAACCTAATTGTGGAGGGTGTATTTAAGCAAACCTAATTAACCTATTACTTGGCTAAGGTACAAGCTGGAAGCAGGAAGTTATAGTCTAGGCGCACCATGGCCTGCCCATATCCTCAGCTAGATGAGCAGAAAGCTCCTTCCAGAACTGCCTCAGCGGCTTCCCCACCTGGAAATTAGGCTCTTTTCTGCCACTTTCAGCTAAGGGGCAGGTTCTCCCCCTCCCCCCAATTTCTACATTTCTCCTTAGAAGGGAAAAAAGAAGGGGGAGAGGACATGGAGGGGTGCAGAGGGGCTAGCATAGATGGTTAAGCATCACCCAGGCATTCATCTGTGTTGAGCTGAGGAGATATTGAAGTCAGGGGCATGGGGAGGGTGGGCATGGTGGGAAAGGAGGTGGAACAGAGAGGGGACTTCTGCAGGGGATGGGAATTAGAGATAGGGGATAGAAGGGAACATGGGAAACAAGACTGGCAGGGCCTGGAATGAAATGGATGATATTCTGGTAGAGCCAGCTTTGGAAGAAGAGGAGCAGAAAGCTTTGAAGGCCTAAAGCTCTGGTGATTTAGGAGAAGGGTAGAGATGCTTGAGGATGCTGGAGCAAAATGATTGATATCAGGCAAATATGGGGAAAGGAATTCAGTGGAAACCTCAAGGAGGGAACTTATATGTGAAATAATGCCTGGGAAGGAATAAGTTGGGAAATATGTACAGGTGTGCCCTGTAGGTCAGCTGATGGAGTAAAAAGTCATAAATGCAAGTTGAGGCCTTCCAGGTGAGGAGATGGGTAGGAATGACTCTGGGAAGGGTGGGTTTGGGGGCAGACAAGAGAGAATTAATTGAAGAAGTGGGATTAAGTTTAGCACTAAGGAACAAAGTGAAGGGGGATCTTGCCAGACATTAATTGTACAGGGAACAGTGCTGCCGAAGGTAGACAGGGTTGCACTGTCCCCTCTAAACAGAAGGGTAAAATCAGATGAAGGGGTATATGGAAAACTTTACCAATTTTGGTACTTTGGTTTAACTTGGTTTGGATTGGGTGATTGAAGTTTAAGAACCACACACACTTTTACCTGATTTCCAGTGTACTTTAATAGATTTTGGCCAAGTCACAGCCTAGGATAAAAAAGCTGAAGGGTTTTGCTTTCTTTCTAATGAAGCAGTTCAATGCTCATCGGCAGTTTACTGCTATGGCAAATCTCATTTTGTATTGTTTGATACGATTAGGATAGCCACTTCTACCTGTCACTCCCCTTTAGGCGGTAGTTTCACCTTGCACTGTGAAAGTGGAGCTAGCATATATATATATATGCTATATATATATATATATAAATAAATTGTAGTTAAGTTCATGAAAAAAAAAAAAAAAAAGGAAAAATGAAATTTAAA
>VXAA01006231.1:169573-190243 GCA_013399115.1 Anseranas semipalmata | reverse complement strand
GGTTCGGGGTCGCGCTGTCCGTTTGGGCGGGGGCAGCGAAGGTCCCGAAAAGCCGCAACGCTGCGAAGAGCACGCCCGGGTGTCTGCACAGCCCCGCGTCCCCCGGGGGTGCTGGCGGTCTGGACGTTGTGTTAGAGAAAGGGGGAGCGAGACTGGTACTGCGGCAGGTTATAACACCCGTTGCGTGTAATGAACGTCAGCTGCGTTCAGCAGGTTATAGCTTCGCTTTGAGAAAATAGCAATATCCGTTTACAACTGTCTTTAAGTGTTTAAAATGTGCTAACTCACTGACTGTGTTCAGTGTGTTATTTTAGCATGAAGTTGGTTGAGCAGATTTTTCTACCGACAAATCATAGAATACTGGCTGCTGTTGATTCTTTGAGTACGGAAATGTAGACGACCTGAAGAATTCACCATAATTGGCAGGCTCAGGAGTAGTAGTTTTCAGAGCTTTATCTCGTCATCATCATATCTTGTTTGCTCTTCTTTATTATAATTTTTCTTCTTCGCTTGGTAAATATATAATTTAAAAATCAAAGGCTTCTGTTAATCACTTTCTTGAAGTTTTGGAAAAAAAAAAATGTACAAGCCTGTACTTACTGCCTTACGTATTGACTTAATTTACTTCTAATGTCTGTTTCTGTTGAAAATATTAGTCTCCTTAGTTAAAGCTTTTGATTTTATTTTTCAGGCTGTGGCTTCGCTGCCTGAAGATATGAGACCTGGCCCTGATTTGTATGGTTTTCCTTGGGAATTAGTGATTTGTGCAGGCATTGTTGGAGCCTTTACAATTTTCCTGTTCCTGTATAGAAGTTATCAGTCAGTAAGTGTTCAAATTGCATGCAGATATATAGAATGCATTACCCGTTTCTAACAATTGAAATTGTTACTGTTCAAGATACCTAATGGTTCAGAGTTTTAAGTCTGCTGTGATCGAATTTAGAATCCCTCTTAAAAAAAAAAAAAAAAAGAGAGAAAAATTGGGAAGTAGCCTATTTTGTCAAGATGGGAACTGTTTGGATGTGTAGTGAGTGACTGTTGTCAGTAGAGGAAATGAAATAAAACTCAGTGTAGTAAGACTTCCTCTTTCCTTCCCTTTTTTATTTCTACACCAGACTTTAAAAGTCAATCCTTAAATTATTTCCAGGGGATATGGAGGTCTTCTCTTGGATGTATATATTGCTCTATATATTGATATATCTGACTGTTCTGGCTATAGCTAGATTGGCTCAGGTTTTTCCAAGGTAACTAAACAAAAGCAATCTGGATGGATTCCCATCAAGGGAGGCATTTTAAAACACTTTAGCCAGTGACCTTGATTCTTTTTATTGCAATACTGAACCAATTTTGCTGTGAGCTGTTTGTGAGCACTAAGCTGATGAGTTTGAGAAATGTAGTACTGAAACCTCTTAACACATACATCAGATGATATTTTTGAGGTATGGGTTGTCTTCAGTTGTGAGTAGGTAAGGATCTGAGTAATAACATCTGCCTACCAAACTCTCCCTACTAAAGGAATGGGTCCAGTGTCCACGATTCAGAATTAAGTAAACTTCTCCATAATTTTTGCGTGCTCTTAAGTAGTCAAAATGTGATTTTTGGTGCTAGGTATAATGATACTTCTGTTTGAAGATAGGGTGCATAGCATTTTAGTTTTTCAGGTAAAGAGCAATTGCATTTTTATGAAGAGTTCTAACATCTCCTTAGATCTGGAAAAATACCACCTATTCTGCAGCAGTGATTCAGATTGTCTGGAAGGGGGCCTGTATTTGTTTGAGTTAATGTATCTGTAATTTGGGTCATTCCTTTTCTTTTCTAGCAGGTTTTTTTTTTTTACTGTATTTCATCCGTCTAGATGGTATAAAGGTTGAGTTTCAGCTGAAACTTTAGTCAGGCAGCAGCTCTAGTGTAGTTTTCCTCTTGCATGTTGCCTGATCTATCACTAAGGCATGAGATATTACAAGTTACTGACAGCTTTTTCAGTCATCTGTACCTAAAACTGAACTGAGTGCTCCTCTGAAGAATGAATGGTTACTTATTCAAAAGTAATGGGGTCTGATTTTGTGTTTTTGGGGTTGATAGGATAGGTATAATTACAACTTTGGTCCTCTTTTCTTCCTTGGACTTCTTGGCTTTCAACCAGGGAAAATCAGAGAGACCCCTTATATGTTAGAGACATGATCCAGGCCCCGGCCTGAGAGGAGTCTTGCCTTGTAAAATTTTTGTGGGCTCAGCCAACTTCTGCATCTCTCATCCAGGCCACTTGTAACAGGCTTTGTCCCGCCGTTTGGTTCTAGGGCACTAGACCTCACATAGCAGCTGCTGATTTGGCACTTCCCATGGACTTGCATGTGGGCAGGATGCCCATCAAGTAGTGCCCTTATTGCAGCTTTGCTATGTATTACAGTCTGTTTTTTTTTTTTTTTCCCTCTCTCATAGGAAGTTAAATCTGAGCTGGCATGCAGAGCATCTACCCCCTGCCCTTTCCCTACTCTTCTGGCCATGCACGTCCACTACCACTTTGTGTTGGCAGTGAGGGATTATGTGGCAGCTGCCTGGATTTATATTCCTTTCTTAAATTCAATGGTTAACCTGATCATAGGACCAGAGACTAAAAATTAGTTCTCAGATACTCTGTAAGAGTAATTAATCAGATGTTTTCAAGTATTTCTTCCCTTCTTTTCAGGTTAGAAGTCGACTTTATGTAGGTAAGCTTATTTTTCATAGTTTGGAGCATGACTTTCTTAAACTTCTTTTTTGCTGTTTTTAATTATGTGAATGCTGCAACATTTAGGTGTCTGTTTATTTTAGGAAGAGAAAAACAGCTTGCCAATAAAATTGCTGAACTAGTTGAAGACAAATGCAAAATTCTTGAAAAACTCAGCCTTTGCAAAAAAGAGGTAATATTTTTCATTAATTGCTTTCAGATGTGTCACTTGATAAACTGAGCCAACTTCCTTAGTTAAACTTAAGCCTCAAAGATGTTTAGAACTTTTTAAAGTAATTCTTCAAATGCTTCTTTCTGTTGGTGCATTTTACGTGTGATCAAGGTTGGCTTATGCCTCTGTGATAACTTACTCAGTCTATGGTTGGGCTGATTTCTGGCAAGGTGTGTTTATGAGTATTTAGGTGATGGCTATGTTTCAGGCTAGAACATCATTAATTCTATTATTTAGGCTTTCTTTTTTTTACATATATTCTGACATAAAGTATTTGTTTTTCAGTTTGAAGATTTAGAATTGTCTCTAAAAGATGACAATATTATGAACGAATCAACAGATGCATCTTTTTTTGAGGTAAAAAGATAAATGGAAATTATCATTTGTACAATTTAAGGCAGTATTTCAGGAAAATGCTATGCATGTTAAAAAAATAATTGTTTTAATTGTGAGCATTGGTTTTCTAATCCTGGGTTACTGAAAATAGCATAGAAGTGAGATAAACTAAGAAAAATATTTAACAATTGAATTAAAAGTGGAATGGAACATTTAAAATGATTGATACTAGCGCAAATGACACTTTAGACAATACTTAATTGCTTAAACAGTAAACTGTTCATGTTTCTAGGAGAGAGAAAACACTGCGTGAATTATGTTCTCATGTCATTCAATTCAGGTGTATTTTATAAGCTACTGGAGCACAGTTTAAAATTTTAAGTGCTTTTAAGTGAAAGTCACACAAGTAGAGAATAGCTTCATGTTTTAAATAGTAACAAAATTAGATGGAATTACATTGTTTATATCCACCAAGCTTAGTCTATATATGTAAAAGAGTTCCAAAAAGTTGAATCAGATACATCATGGGCTATATAACATTAATGTAACAAAAAAGCAGATAGATTTATTGTCTTCTGCACCTCAGGCCCTATAGAGCTAGTTGTTACAGGTTTTGTTAGCATGCAAGAGTCTGGAGTGCTTTGAGATTTATCCTTGATATGGTGATGCTTGTTAGATGTACTTTGTTGTCATTTTGTATTTAAATGGTATTTAAAACATACTCGTCTTCTTCCTATGTAGTTAATGTCAAGTGTGTTGTGTTAACTGTCAAAACAACTTGATTTAGGAAAGGCATGAAAAACTGAACAAGTCAAACTTGGAACTCAACCAAGAAATAGAGAATCTAGAAAAAGAATTGGAAGAAGAAAAATCTAAGCAGTCAGAAAATGATAACTTGGTAAGAATAAAAATAATCCTGTGTTTGTTGCTACTCATTTTAACATTTTTTTTATTCCTATAAAAAAATGTCTATGGAGAAGATAAACTATTCTCTTTGTTTTTTAAACAAAAACTAAATTTCCCCTTTTGTGTCTCCTGAAACTCCCTGTGGCATACTGGAAAAATGACAACCGTATGAGAAAATTCTCAGAAAAAGAAAAACTGTTTTCACTGATTTGGCAGTACCAACCTTCTCAGTTTGAAAATTAAAGTAACTTTAGTAATTGCCTAGACTTTTTCAGTCAAATCTGTTGAAGAAGCTGTATGAAAAATAATAATTTTCAGGTGGCTGAGATTCAGAAGAGAATGGAGTCTTTAGAGAATGAAGCAAAATCTATTCGATCACAAGTTGCTGAGGTATGTCTAACTTTTTATAATTTCTGTTTTCAAATCTTCATAATTTCTCTATTTTCCATGTAGTTACTTAAAAAAAAAAAAAAGTCTATTTGGAGTGCAAAATTAATATGCTCTGTAAACTAAGAGACTTGCTAACACTTGGTACTTCTATGCAATTTAACAACTTTTAATTTCATATAGTGATTGGCATTTAGTGGGAAGTACCTTGCCTTTTCTTTGCCCTCTTACTCCACGATACATAGTGTTACAAAACTACAATCAGCAAAGGCTGTTGAAATTGTGGGAAAAATGTGAGAATACGTATATAGCGCAGACAGAAAAGTTAAGAATGAGTCCAATAATACCATGGTGACCCCGCTTGTTACATCTTCACATATACTGTTGAAACAACACACTTTTTTTTTTCTGTAGGCCAAGTCCACCCTAAAAGTGTATCAGATTAATACAGAGAGACTCAAGACATCTGTTCAAGATGCAGTAGATGAAAACTGCCATCTCCAGGAAAGTGAGAAACAGGTAGGTTCTTCCTAGGTAAATTCCTTAGAAATTTATATTTTCCTACAATGCTATGTAAACATGACTTCTCCAAGGAGCTCATCCTCCATGGGTTTGTTAATACCCCTTGAGTGTTCTGGTAAATGGAATGTGGAAAAGGGACATACCTTTAAAATGGTGTTATGTTGGAAAAACTTAGTCCTGTGTTATTAAGAAACAAACAAAAATAATTGTGAAGAAACATACATACAGATCAGTGGGAAAGAGAGCGTCTAAGTAATGTGAGATAAGAATTTTGCTGAGACCTAGAGGAAAGCAGAGAGGTTTGAGCAAGTCTGCAGCTAGGATCCTCTACAGTGGCAGAGAGCAAATGCTTATATTTGATACAGAAAAAGAAACAAATGAAGAAATTGCAGTGTATGCAAAAGGCAGGTAGGAAACTTACTGTGGTATCAGTATGGATGAATTAGTGGAAAGTCAGATCGGTAGTATGAAGATACAGAAAGGACTGTTACTTCCCAAATTTTAGCTGTTTATTTTTCTCCATGCTGTAGCTAGATCATAGAATGGTTTGGGTTGGAAGGGACCTTAAAGACCATCTAGTTGCAACCCCCCTGCCATGAGCAGGGACACCTGCAACTAGATCAGGTTGCTCAAAGCCCCATAGCTTGAGCAACCAACCTGGCCTTGAGCACTTCCAAGGAGGGGGGCATCCACAACTTCTCTGGGCAGCCTGTTACAGTGCCTCACCACCCTCATAGTAAAGGATTTGTTCTTCATATCTGATTTAAACCTCCCCTCTTTTAGTTTAAAGCCATTACCCCTTGTTCTCTTACTATACACCCTGATAAAGAGTCCTGCTCCAGCTTTCTTGTAGGCTCACATTAGGTACTGGAAGGCCTCTGTAAGGTCTTCCCAGAGCCTTCTATTCTCCTGGCTGAACAACCCCAACTCTGTCAGCCTGTCTTCATAGGAGAGATGCTCCAGCCCTCTGAGCATCCTTGTGGCCCTCCTCACTCCAACAGGTCCATGCCCTTCTTATGTTGGGGCCCCAGAGCTGAACACAGTGCTCCAGATGGGGTCTCACAAGAGCAGATCCCAAAGAACGCTGGTTATTTTAAAATGTTTAGCATATGCAGTAGTCGTTCTGTGCAATAACTGGTTTTACGATGAAATTATTCTGCAATTTCCTTTAAAAAAAAAAAAAATAATGTCTCAGAACATTACATGTTACACGGAGTGCTTCATTTTTTTTATGGGTATGTGCTTATTTTCCTGCCTGACTGATGATCTCCTTGTTGTCTGAATTGTGTCCTGGTAGGTACCTTGCAGAGCTAGAGGTACAGGACTTTTGTTTTTGTCCTTGCTATTGAAACATCTTGTATATCAAACTTACTGATTCAAGGTTGGGGGTGGGGGGCAGGGAAAGGAAGTAGAAGCTAGAATTATTTTACATGCTGTGAGTGGAGAAACAGTAGACTTTGGTTTTATCACTGTGAGATTAAGTTGCCTGAGAATCGCTTTCTTTCAAGAGTCCTTTTTGTCAAACCTTTACATAACTTTCTCAGTGAGGGGGAAGTGTCTAATCTCGGTGCTTTACTTCAGATGTGACGGGGTACTTATATAAATTTTGAGAAGCAGTGCTCAAAGTTTTAACAGAGGGGGGTTGTGTTTTTTCTTTTTTTTTCTGGTAACTTCTTGGTTTCAGACAGAAATAATCTGTTTCTTTTTGCGAAAAGAGTATTCTTTTTCTTTCCTCCACTTAAAAATAGGGCTTACAGTAAGGTAATACTAAGTGCTGAGAATTATTCTACATTTTATAGGCAATAGTTTTATATCAAGCAAACCCAGGAAAAATGCAGTAAAAACAGCCCCCGGGATGTAAATAACTTGCCAGGTTCCTAGATAAATAAGTTTGTTTTTTTTTTTTTAATTCTTTGCAGATAAAATAACCTGGGTATAGTAGGTCCTTAAGCACATTATTTAGGATGAATTGCTGCACTTTTTGTCATTAACTGAGCTGTGTTGCAGTTTTTAGTAATTTGAGACCATTTGTATATGTTGTATTTTGCTATGCTTTTTAAGTGGATAAAGAACCTGGAAAGAGTTGATAGAACCTGTGAAGGGGAAGTATCTGCTTTGTTTATTTGTGTTTTCTTTTATGAGGTTGTTGTAAGCATGTGAACTAGTTTACTGTGTTAGAAGATCCACATCCCTTTTTTTTCCTTACTTTTTTTTTTTTTTGAAACATGGAATTTCACTTATGCTCAAAAGGTCACAAAGATGTTATTTGCACTAATGGGTTGTAATCTTCTGGCACATCATAGCTTAAACATTGTAACAGATGTGCTCTCTCAGGTTGATGGTGTGTCAGAGAGAGGATTGGGCCTTTTAGTTTGAACGAGGGAACTGTTAATGAACTCCAAACTTACTGCTTTGTTGTGTGTTCGTGATTTTGTTCCCCCCACCCTGGAACATCAGAAATATATGCAGCTTTATCTCGTTGCAAATCCTTCCTGTTTTTCTTTCTTGTAATTCTTACAGGTGTATAAAGTCAGGTCAATTTATTTTCTGTTTTCATGTAGAAGGACTCTCTTAAAGTTTAGTTTCCCTTTGGGGAATGACATTTAATGATAAACGTAGTTGCCTGTGTATGTCTTCTGAGCAGCATTAGCAAAGAGAGTTGTTTTTGTTTTATCTGTAATACCCAGTTTGCATGATGCTACAAATTCATTTGTGGCTTTTACTGCTTGAAAGGTGCAGTTGTGTGCCAAGTGGTGTTCGTCCAATTCTAGTGACATACCTTTTGTTTTACACCTTTCATTTTATCTTTGGTAGCCCGTGTTGAGGCTTGCTTGTCTATTTGCATGGCAGTTCCCCTGTTTGACGACCATTTTCTGGTTTTATTTTTAGTATAACTTGCTCTTATGTTCCTGTTGCTCAACCTCGCTATTCCTTTCTGTACAATCACTGCTTTTAAATTGGTTGCCTCTTGTAAAACTTTCAACAATATTCTTTTGACAGGCTCTTAAAACAAATAGTTCCCCATGTTTTTGTACTATATTTTTTGTCTTAAAAACTTGCAGGCATATAATTTTGTTCTTACAACGTGAAAGCATGGTTTACTTAGTTAATTTGTTCCAGTGGTTTTTAATGAACTAAGTGCTTACATGTACTAATTGCTTTACTACTGTAAAGTATTTTTGTGAAATGAGATTTTACTAGGGAATGTCTATCAAATATAACCTTGGAATTTACTTGTCTTTTAGTTAACCACAGGTAATGACAAAGATACATACTATTAAGTGATGATTACATACAGTCACTGTGACTTTCATTAATGGGAAAGCTCTTTTTAAAATAAATTTTTTAAATGTCATTAAGAAATGTGGAGGAGAGCAAGTAACTTTGCAAGTCAAGTGAATTTAAGTAGCTGTCTGAAAAGCTTCCAGATTTTCCTTACCTCTCCAATCTCTCCTAGGTTGAAAAGACAGAGGTATAATTTCAAAAGTGCATGTGCATGTTGGGGAATGAGTCTTCTCCCCTCTGTCCACTCCTCCCCAGTGTTCATAATTGTTTGTTACACAAATTGTCACTTTTTATATGCATTGCTATTGTCACATCATGTGTTCTTAAGTGAGTGGAATACTAACTGAACTGTTTTGCTAAATTTTTTAAACTGTTCTAACAACTAATTACAAAAGTTATTGTAGCTAAATCTATGGGACAATAACATAGGAGCCTTATTTTCAAATCTTAAGACTTTATCTGTCTTGTAGTCTCTCTGTTTAATTCATATTGGTGGATGAGAGGTTAAAATTCTGCTTTTGTGTAGATAATATGCACAACAGGCTCAAGTGCTCTTCATCCTTGATTCTTGGTTATAATAGATAATTGCACTAATCTAGCATTTCCCTTTTTAGCTTTTACAAGAAGCTGAAGGATGGGGTGAACGATTTAGTGAACTAAATGAACAAACAAAGATGTTTGAATCATCTAAAACAGATATAGAAGAAGTATTGAAAAATAAAGAGAGTCAAGTCAAGGTAAATTATGATACCTAGCACTGAATTGTATTATTCAGTCTGATACTAACTGTTAAGTTTCAAGAAAATCTAACAAACTCTCCTTGTCTTAATATGCATTAAGCTGTTTCTTTTTGTTTGTTTGTTTTCTGTGTCCATCTTCTAACATCTCCTTTCCTGCTAAGCAAAAAAGATTGTTTAGCAGTACAATGGAGCAGTCCGACAGCTTTAGAAGCCAGCAGATTAAACAAGGAAAAACACTTTTGGTTCTCATAGAGTATTTACATTTCTTGGAATTTGGAGCATGGGGGTTGGGGAGTTATTCTTTTGTGTGTGTACCATATATACTCAAGCCCTGTGAAAAGCCTACTTGGATATCTGAAGAGTGTTTGCTAGGGCATACCTGTTGACCCACAGTTATAAGTTTTAATGGGAAGAGTAACGTTGGACATTTAGAGTCCTATAGCTGAGGCTCACTTAATCTACTAAGTGAACTAAATAGAGATTACAAATCCTGGAAAAGTAATTGGAACGATAACCATGTTTTCACTCGTATTTATTTTACTGTTCTTGTTTTGTGTGGGCTTTTTCTTAGTCACTGACACAGTACTTGCTGAAGATGAAAGACTGGAGTTCAGCAATAAGAGATGATGATGACGACACTGAAGATAATCACTGGGACACTGATATAAAGGGTGAAACAGAAAATGGAGAACATTTAGGTATGATGTTATTTTAATAGATGTTTTAAAAATAGAGAACCAACAAAATTCCAGGAAAATGGAAAGATCAGCTTTGTAAAAATTGAATTTTAAAAACTCACCCAATTTTATTAATGTCAGACAGTTAACTGATGCTTGGAATAATGGCCTACACTACTATAGAGTAGTGTGTGGGTATAGATAGAGCGTATGCATTTTTATAGGGCAACGTAAGGACTCGGTGCTTAGTCTCTTGCAGAATGGCTTAGCCTGTGATAGTATTAGGCAGTGATTCTCATATATTTGTAGATGGAAACGTTACTTTCATTTCTTCCCAAAGCTCCTCCAAGCAGTAGCCCTCTAGGACTGTAGAGCCTAATTTCCGCTTCCTTGTCCTTACGCAGCTGTTGCAAGCAGTGCGGTAGCACTGGGGTTATAGATGTGGGTCCCCTCAAAACGGCAGTACAGAAGAGCTTTTCTTCCTCATGATTCTTGCTGCAGCTTATTTTTTGCTAATGCTGGTTATACCATAGGGGACAGCCCATTAAGTCTTACAACGTGTGTTCACCAGCTCACTCTTAATATGTGCATTCTGAGCCTGTTAGAGAATAGCCCCCCCCCCTTTTTTAAATATGCTATGCCTATCATGGCATGTTGGGGATTGCATTTTTTTATAAGAACAAAATAAAATGATATCAGAGTAGTAAGCTGTGTCACAAACCTTTCTGTGCTTTTCATGTGATGTATTCTGTTCTGTCAATCAGATGATCAGCAAAAACGAACTGTAAAGAAATTGATCTATGCTGCGAAGGTACGTGATTTTAAGAAACTTGTGGATGGAAGGGGGGAAGACTAAATGGAATATATGCAATTTCTTATGGTAAGAGTAAGTGCATATAGATATCTAGGAGTATCACAAACTTCAGCTTTTTTTTGATATTTAATTAAATATTTTTGCATGCAAACAGTTTCTAATAATCTTAAGTTCATTTTTTCATTTTGACTGTAGTTAAATGCTTGTTTAAAGACCATGGAAACAGAAAGAGATCAAATGTATTCAAAATTGTCTGATGAAAATAAAGCCAAAGGAGAACTTACAGGTAATTAAATAATGTTACAGGCTGTATTATTTCCACTAAAAACTGAATTAAGTTTATATTAATACATCTACTTGATGTTTAAAATGCTTGAGTTGCTTAGCTATTTTAAATATTTGATTTTAGAGGTAAAGCAATCAAAATTTAGCGATTTATATTGATTACAAAGCACCATTTACAAATTTTATTGTACTTGTTGGAGTATAGAAGTTACAGAATCTTAAAATACATGAGCAAAGTGATGTTAATAAATATATAATACCTTTACATAAATATTGGACATGAAACAATGGGGTTCTAGTCTAAATTTAAAAACCATCTATTAAAATTAGTAGTTTAGTTGTAGTGGGTGGAAGCTGAATACTTAGTAAAATCTAAAATACTGCATTTAGAGAATCAAAGCTAGAAGTATCTTTCTCTATTTTTTCCTTTGTTGTGTAGGCCATACTGAATTAAACTTTATAAAATGAAAATGCTGCCACTTCAGTTCAAAAAGTCTGTAATTACCAATTGCTTTTATAGATAACAGCCAGCAGGATAGCTGTCATGTTTGAACACACTGTGCTTTGTTATTTGAATGATGACATGCTCTGTAAAACTGTATGTTTTCAGTGCTTGAGGGTCATTTAAACTGACTCCTTATGTTGGCACGTTTTCCAAATTGATTTTAACTCTATCCCATAAAGGTATTCAAACTTACTTGAAGCTTTATATCTTTCTTAAAAAGAGGCATAGGAATAGTAAATAGGGAAAGAAATGTGACTGATTTTAATTTGGATAGATAACAAATCTGAGTTATACCTTCAGGCTACTCGGCAAGACTTTGTGTGGGTAAATCTACAGGAATATATGATGGTAATGATTTTACTCTTTTAGTAGAATTATTACAATAATAAAAGCTCTAAATTAAAATTTATATTGTGAATTACAAAACTGCTGTGTCTAGAGAAGCTATACCATTTGGATAGATCACAGAGGCTAGGCATTTCCTCAGAGCTGCGCTTGGTGGCAGGTAGAGAGTATAATCACTGGCTACCCATCAAAGGACCAATACTGTTTCTCAATTTATATAATTTACTGAAACATATTAATACATATTACTGCATACATTATTAAATCAACATAGTATCAAAGGCTGTTACAGACTTTTTATGTCCTAAAATGTTACAAATATTTTAATTTTGTGAACTGTGTGTTGTTCCCACTATAACTATCTCTAAATTTGACAGAGCGTATAGAAAACCTCCAAAGTGAACAAGTTTCCTTGCAGTCTGAAAATGAACGTTTTGAAAATGAAGTTCAAAAGCTTCAGCAGAAACTTAAAGTAATGACTGAGCTTTATCAAGAAAATGAACTGAAACTACACAGGTGCTGGTTCCTCTTGACTTTTATATTCAATGCTTACTGTTAGAGATTTCACACTTTTTGATTTGGGGGGCTGAAAATTATTAGAAATTTGAATACTGCTTTCCAGAGTTTTCTGAAATAGGAAGGCCCTGTTATGTTGCACCTTCATGTGCATTTGTGATCACAGTAATTTTATACTAACTGTTTCCATGGAAGTAGTGGTATATTATTTTAGGACTTTTCCACAATTAAGTACAGAAGAAAAATAACCTGAGAAGTAACAAATCTTTAATCTATGGAATAAGGTGGTTGAAGTTGGAAAGCTTGACTTTTAAATGAAGATATGATGTAATACATCTATCAAAGTTGCTGAACGAAAGACAATCGGTAGCTTCTTTAATTGTGGGGCATATTTTATATAGTAAAGGGCTACTAATGTCTGTGGAAGAGTGGTGTTTTATGTAAAACTAAGCTTAAGAGTTAAAACGTGGACAAGCTATTATCAGTAAGCAACACAGAAGCAACCTTTATAAGTTAGGCTTTCCTCACCAACAAAGATACAATATAAAGGCTGTACCATCTGCCTCCCAGTAAGGATGATAGTAGGTATCAGTACTTACTGACCAAAATCAAATATAGAAAGGACTGGAAATCCAGTTGATTGGGATGGGATGGAGCATGTAATAACTTTCAGAAGTGTGTGTGTGGCTGTGGAGTGGGCAGGAGGGAATTTACAGTTTTACTAGCTAGAAATTATTTTTTCAAGGTGCAAACATAATCTTGAAGGCAGCAAGAGAAGCAATACAAGTCTTGATTTTGTACTGAGTGGTATGCAGGATGTTTTTTCAGTGTTGCTCTCAATAATAATCTGCTTTTTGGTTATATGTAATACATAGGTGATTGGCATCCTTGTAGGTGCAGCAAAATGCCCAGATCTGCTACGTTAACATTAGATTTTAAAAGGAGAAGAGGAATAGGAACGAACTTATTAAAAAGAAGTTATTTAAAGATACCATGCTGAGGTTCAGCAAATGTATGCTTCTTATCAAAGACTAGAAGAGCCAAGAAGGAGTGTGGAGAAGCTGGTGTGATGGAGATAGCTGAATAAAAGAGGCTGTTAGTACTAATGGGACATCTTTTAAACAGTTACTGAAATAGCACTGAAAGATAGTGTAGTTCTGTGAGGGGTTCTTTTTTGTATTTTTTTTTTTTTTTGCGAACAGAATTATTTGCAATACTTACTCCCTAGGGCAAAAATATTTTGCAAAAGGAAAATTTTAGTATTTGAGTATTTGGGAGCTTAAGTTGTCTTCCAAATTGCTTTTAGGAATAGTGATAATGCTTCATTAAAACAAACAAACAAAACAACAACAACAAAACAATAAAAGGAATAAATTCATATGAATAAAGACTAGTTCTATTTATACCATTTTTATGATAAATATCACCTTTATGTTATGCCTAAATAATTTGAGATTTCTTTCCTGATGGACTGATTACAGAATTGTTGACTTAAAACAAAATTAACCTGAGTTTGTGAATTTTCTTAAAGGAAACTGACAGTAGAAGAGAGAGAACGCCTACAAAAAGAAGAAAAGCTTTCTAAAGTAGATGAAAAAATTAATCATGCTGCTGAAGAACTAAACAGCTACAGGTAATTACAAATTTTACTTACTGTTATGAATTCTTTGAAAGTGAACAAAAGGCAGTAAAGAATTAATATGAACACCAGTGTAAGCGAATGTATTTTCTTCCAGATTTTTTTTTTGCTTTTGTGTGTGTGTTGTTATATGCTAGTTTGTGTGTAATAATACATACTATGGGAGTTTGTTTTATTAAAAAAAAAAGAGAGAATGGATGACCACTGAGAATTTTTCCATTAGATTGCTATTTGTATGGAAACGTTAGTTTTAATGGAATAGTAGAAGTGGGTCTCTAATCTAGTTCCCTCTACTGAACAGAGATAAAAAATACTAAGTTAAAAAGAGAATGCTGTGAAATAAATGCAAAATTCAGCTTTCCCATAGATCTGAACATATTTGTTGTGTAGTTTTAGTATTCTGTTTGTGTATTCTATTCTGCTTTTAAAATAGTATTACTGTTCAGAAATTCTTTACTAAAATACTCTGATGTGGGAATATTTTGTGTAACTGTTTTTTAAGTGGTTTGCTCTGTTTTGTGTTACACCAGCTGTGTACATCTGTTCCTGTAGTTTCTTGAATTACAGCATAATTCTATCCGTAATGTGTATTTCCTATCTTCCTTCAATGTTTATGGGAGTATTGACTCCCATAAGTGAATGATATGGATCAGCAATGCTTCCTGAAGAGCTGATTAGATTAATCTTTCTCTGGAATGTGAAGCTCTTGTGGACATTCTTCAGTATTCAGATAGGAATACAGAATTCACTCATTTTGATGTGTCTTTGGCCCACTTGCTGAGAGGCAGCAGAACCTAGAAAGGCTGTGCACAGGGCAGCTGGCAACTAGGTGGCATCATACTTTCTGTTGTCTCAGAATAACTTTAGTGCAAGTAACTGTCCCTCAGAACTGACTGGTAGCCGGAGGTTCTGGCCACGTTAGTACAATTGCTGAGCTGGGTAAAGCTGGTTGTTAGGGCATACTGTGGAGTGCTATCCTTTATGTTGGAAACATATCACGGACCACTGAAAAGTTGGGGGGGGCGGTTGGTTTTGTTTGTTTTTGTTACATCCTGTTTGCAGTACTCTAAGGACAATTGGATACACAAAAATGACAGTAGCAGTGGAAATTCTAGGCCTAAGTGACAATATTTTCTTCTAGATACAAAATCTTAATTATACCTTTTGTTTACCATCGTGTTTACTGTATTTAAAATATTTAAATTATTTTCCTCAATGTTTTATTACAGTGTCATAAATCCTATTTTTGTTACAGACAGCGAGCGAAAGATCTCGAAGAGGAGCTGGAAAGAACCATTCGTTCTTATCAGAACCAGGTATGTGCTTTGTGTTACTTGGCATTGCTTCCAAATAGGATGGATGTTAATGTAACTGGAATACCGCTTTCAGTTAGGTTGTGATACTATATTTGGCTTGTTCTTTTGTCGCCCCCCTCCTTTTTTTTTTTTTTTTACCTATTTTATGCTATCTGTTTTTGTTTGACTCAATTTCTTAGCAGAGATCACTAACTTTATTAAAAAAGTAAGTTCAGTTTAAGTTTATATGTCTCAATAAATTATCTACGCACATTAAATTTATGAATGAGAGCATATACTTAAGTTTTCTTTTTCAGGTGAATAATGCACTTCAGTAATGATCTAACAAATGTCTTTTTCACAGATCACTTCACATGAGAAAAAAGCTCATGATAATTGGGTAAGTTACGTTAAATTTTCTTAATTCTGTATGTCAACTACTGTCTCCCTTTTCAGTGGCTTGAATAGTTTGCTTTATCATTTTTATTTTTTTTATTAAAAACAGATAATCAAAATTAACCTGTCACCTTTAAACCTACTGATTTCTTGCAGAAATACAGAAAAGCAAGTTAAAAATACTTCTGTCATAAAATAGTTGCAATAATTAAGCTGAGTGAGCTCAGAGCTCAGTAGGATTGAATACTACAATATTATTTGCTGTAGCACTAAATCTGCTTAAATAACATGTTACCATTGAACAAGTGTGTGACATTTTGCTAATAATAAAAGCATTTGGCCTTGCTTCAGTGCCATTTTAATATTTTTCCTGGATGGACTCCACTCCTTTTATCTACTAACAGAAGACGTTATGTCCTGTGAGAACAGTATGTTCCGTTGACAGCTTCCTAAGAATGTTGCTACAAATTGCATTTTTTTACCTTTTTTCCAAACAGGAAACTTTAAAATATCTCCTGACTAATACATTCTTCAGTTTCGCAGAATGGTCTGTATGAGATAGTCCTGTTAAAAGTTGTGGCACTTCATTGTCATAAAATTACAGATTTGAATTGTATTGTTTTAAAATAAAACTTTCTTATATAAAATTGGAGACTTTAAATCTTATATGTATTCTGTAGATGCTTCGAAGCAGCTATAGCGAAGAATTTCATTCCTGCAGTTTTAAGAATCTGCAGGAAAGCGATATGCTACCAAAAATTTGGGTAGTAGAACTGCTAGTGTCATTTGGTGACAAGTGCAAGGCTCTGTTTCATATGCTTTATACGTGAGTCATACATTATGAAAAATACAATCTGCACACTTTAGATAGAAAAATGTATTGGATCTAGGAGCTGTCATATTTATGAACCGTTTAATTAATAAACAGCAATATCTAAACATCTGATTTTTGTTCCTCTTGAAAGCTGACAGCCCGAGCAGCTGAAAGACACCTCAATGATATAAGAAAAGAAAATGCACATAACAGACAAAAGTAAGTGCAGTCCTGATCTGCTTCTAAACAAATCCGTTCTGGAATGTGAGTGTTTTGGATTTATGCAATTCAGTGTTTTCTAGACGCATGTTAATCAATGGTGATCAAGACAGGGCAGAGAGCAGTGTTCCATTGTAGTTCTGAATGAGAGGGAGTCATTTGAGGATTCTTGTAATTATACTATGTAAGAAAATATGAGCTATGTGAAGTTTTGAAACGTTTCAGGAAAGAAGCAGAATGTAGTACTAGGACTCTAAGGCTTTGATAGTACTGTTTTGTTAATATGCATGTATTAACCAGACGTCATGATTACTGAATGATCTTGCAGTTTAACTCAGAAGTTAATGCTGAGCTAACAGCTCAGGTGCGGGGGGGGGCTTTAGATGTACAGTTAACACCTGAAGTGCGACTTAGAGTACTCATGAGAGTAGTGTTGCTCTAGGATTTATGACATCTAACGTGCCACTTCAACTTCTGAATTACAGCTTAAGTACAGTAGCATAGAGAAATACTTTGAGGAATTCCTAAATTCAGAGTTCTGTGACATCCCTTGTCTTTTTTTATTTAGGGAATGAAATACCTTTGTCCATTTAGCCCGTTTAGTAGAAATGTTACTAGTAAGCAGTGCAGCCCAGTAAAACTTTTACACTTCTTTTTTGTTGTTTATTTTCAGATTAACTGAAACAGAATTTAAACTTGACCTTTTAGAAAAAGATCCTTATGCTCTTGATGTTCCAGTTAGACCATTTGGCAGAGGTACAGTATTGAATTGCAAAATAGACCCTAATTGTTCTGGTTTCTGGTTTTGTTTCCCAAGACAAAACATATGTAATTGTTTGAAAACTATCTTGGCCATGTGTATGTANAAAAAAAAAAAAAAGTCATAAGTCACTCTAGGTCATGTCAAGTAGTTTTTTGAAACTAAGAGTATTGGCAGTATCGCAGCTTTGATGAGAGTAGAGTGGGAATATGACACACATGGTAACTGGAACACAATTCTCATTTCACTTATTCAATTTAGTTTTAAACTTCACCTGAGAAGTTAATTACTTTATACAGTTTGCTAAACTAAGTATCGTGAACTTGAGTATTTTGTTTTAACTGTTCCAGAGCATTCCCCATATGGACCCTCACCAATGGGCCGGCCTTCATCTGAAACAAGAGCTTTTCTTTCCCCTCCAACTTTATTGGAGGGTCCTTTAAGGCTTTCACCTATGCTTCCAGGTGGAGGAGGAGGAAGAGGTACAATTCTTAAACTTGAAAACCTATCTGTTCTGGATTTCTCTCTCCTCTGCTATAAATCTGTCACACCTTTTCCTCTTGCTGGTGACAAAAAGTACTAAAACAACCAATTCGGTATAAACAGGTCCTTAGAAAAACTCTTCCTGTTTTTCAACTCACTTCTAAAGCTGTCTGGTATATACCCACACAATGGAAAATTTCGTTGGTACTAGTGGGTTAGGCAGTGGATTCACTTGAGAAGTATAGATTGAGAAAAGTAAAGAGACAAATTTAGTCTTGTTTTATTTTTTCTGGACAAATGCAGTTCTGCTGAAATAAACTTCTGATTTTAAGGTAAATGAGTTAGTTTTCTGAAGAAAGAACATTGACACTTCCATCTCATTTATCTAAAGATGGAGAGAGAAGAAGGGGATACCTATGTTGACAAAAACATGAGACAGTTTTATTGAGAGTCATGAAAAATGTTTCTCCAGGAAGTTACTGATTCACTAATGTTTTCCTCCACTTAGTTTCTAAATTTGAGGCAGTCATTGTACATGGAGACAGTTTCATCCCTAGTGATGAAAGAGAACAGGAAGGTTGTGTGCAAGGAAGTAAAATGTAGAAATTGAGAAGTAGGTGAAAGAAAGCCATGGTGTCATGGGTGATAAGGGAAGAAAACACCATTCTTTTGTATTTATCTTTTTGTTTTATGGAAACAGTGTAGATGAATGCTAGAGTGGAGTTCCAGCATCTGTTACAGGTAATGAAGAAGCTACTATTTAACTTATACTGCTGTTAAATCTGTTGGCACCTGTACTTACTTCATTGGAAATATGTCTAAATGTCTCATCTATGAGGATGTCACTAATCAACACTGATTTTTAAAAGACTAGTGTCAACTATTTATTTACTTCAATTCTTTGTAAATAGTATACCCAGTTGCATACAGAAGTTGATTCACATTCTAAGTCAAAAAAAAAAAAAAAACCACAAAAACTGAGATTGAATGTTCAACCACAGTTTTACCACACAAGAAAAATCTCGTATTTGACATCTTCTTACTTGAATAGAGACAGTAAGTAATGAAATTGAGATTTCATATGAATCTTTAAGTTGTAGTTCAGCTGTTACTGGTGAGTAAGAGTAAAAACCGGATTTCAAAATGCTGTCTTAGCAAGGAAAGAAACTATCCAAAATATTATTGTTCATATTACAATGGAGCACTAATCTAACTTGGGAAGATTAAACAAAAGATGTTTGGTCGATGCTAACTGCAGAGCAGTGTAGTGCTTATACAAGCACTTGCTTTGCACAAGACAGAAAACAGCTTCAAATTCTAGGTTGGATTTTAGGATAGAGAATTAGAGAATGATACCAGAATTCTGTATTATGTCAATTTTCAGACCAAATCTTACTTTAAAGGAAACTTGCAATCTGAAGTCACTCATTGTCACAGTTTCTCTTCCACTTGCTTATATGTTGACCTGGTCTTCGCTAATATTTTTTTTCTTGATTAAAGAGTTAGAATGACAACAGTGTTGAATGTAATCTGAATATTTTTTTTTCAGTGAGGATATTAACTTTGAGTGCTAATTTTTAAATTGATGAGGTCTTGTTAGTGACAATTATTTTAGTGCTAAGAATAATGTTTACCATGAAGGCACCAGTTTCTTTGACTCGAATGAGCAGGAACTCTTAAAATGATTTAAAAAAAAAAAACAAAAAACAGGTACTGTAGGTTACAATCCTGTTGAACTAAATTTTTTTCATTCCAAACAAACCTTTAAGCACTTCTAGTAAATCATCAGCAGCAAACAGCTGGAGATTCCTGTGGAGCTGTGCGCCTCTCATATCAAGTGTTGGTATTCCATGATGCATTTTACTGTTTTCTGACTTAATGAAGACAGACATAAGGGAGGATTTAAAAACTGGAGTAAATAGCTATCTGATTTCTTCAATTAGGATCCAGAGGACCAGGATCTACTGTCATGTATGAAGCTAGTAATGAAAGAGGAGAGCTGAGTTCTGATAGATTAACTGATCCCCACAGACCACCATCAGATACTGGGTCCCTGTCTCCTCCTTGGGACAGAGAACGCAGGATAATGCTGCCTCCACCAGGTATACAAATCTGCTTAGCTAATGGAAGAATGGAGTTACTGACTTGCAGTGTGTGTGTGTGTGTGTGTGTGTATTTTTTTGCTTAGCAATATGAAGTGTTTTCTGGGAATTGCACGTGTAGTCACACTGGAAAGGTTTTTTAATGGTAGGTTTTTCCCCTTCTTGAATGGTGCAGTTTGCACATCTTCTGTGCCTTCTTTTAAAGGTATAATAATACTAGCAGTGCATAATCAACTGCTTAGTTTCATCATTTTACTAGGGGCTTGTTTAGTGCATCAAAAGACCTGTCTAGGCTGGATGATTAATGAGAGATCTGAGAAAGTCCTAATTTTTAATGGTACATTGACCTTAAAAAAAAAAAAAAAAAATCCTAAAAGCTAGCTAATGTTGGAAGATACTATGTTTTTTTAATGTTTCTACTAGTAGTGGGGGAATACCATGGGACAGTCATCCTGGCTGAAATGCATTGTTTAGTACTAATTTTCATGTTGATATTGCCTCTTCCATAATTAACAACAGTAACAAAATTAGTCATCACTCTCACTTCGTCAGCTAACCATGTGTTACACATTATCACTCAAGGAAGACATAGATAAACCAAAGAGGATACTAATGTTTCTGAGTAAACTGAATGCAGTGGGGGAGACAACCTTCCTGTGTGCTTATAATAAAGAAGCAAAAATACTACAATTAAAAAAAAAAAAA
>VXAA01006231.1:142345-169560 GCA_013399115.1 Anseranas semipalmata | reverse complement strand
AAAAAAAAAAAAAAAAAAAAAAAAAAACAACAGGTAAAGAACGCAGATTAATGTACTTCAGTTTTCAGATGAAAAAGCTATTGTAGTTGCTGTGCATCTGCATGTAAGCCTGGTCAGAAAACTCAAAAGTTCACTCAGGGTGCAGTTTCTCATTTGCCAAATCTCATCTATTTACAGGATACTGCAGAGACACAGTCCCGTTTTCTTGTCCAAAGCTGTGTTCTTCCCTTGTCCTTGCACAGGATCTCAATAATACATTTTGCCTTGTAGCTGCATAACTGCTAGATTCAATACAAGGAAATTGGAAACACATTAGAGTGGTATGAAATGTAATGGGAAACAGCACTCTTAGATTAGCATGGTTTAAAATATACAGTAACTTAATTTGATATTGGCCTTCATTGCTGTGCTGAATTGTTGTTTCAAGGTCCCTTATGTAATCATAACTTTCAGAATTCTACTGTATCTTAAACCAAAAATCAATGAGCTTTCTCTTTTGCAGCTCCCGAGACATTAATTTACTAGAAATGTAAGCTGTAGTATATACCTGGTGGGATTCCTATGGTCTTTTTTTAAATACTAAGATTGTTTGCCCACCCTGGTTAATAGTCATTTCAAATATTTACAAGTCTGTAAGATACCCAGGGAATTTTGCTAGTATAAAATTGTATGAAATAAGGTAATAAATCTTCACTGACCCGTTTTGTGACTTTTTTTCAATGATAGGTGACCCCTATACTGATCCAGTTGTTCCTCCTCGAAGACAAGAAAGATTTTTCCCTAATCCTCCAAATACTGGAAGACTTTCTGGACCAGCAGAGCTACGAACTTACAATGTGCAGTCTTTTGATAAAACAGGTGGGAATTGCTTTACCTGGCTTCCATGATACGATCAGGTGGAGAAGGTCAGTATAGGGTGACTGTATGTACTAAGGCATGGGAGGAGGACAGTTCAACAGCTACCAGAGACCTGATGTGCCATTGTGCAAAAACATTTTAACACCTGTTAGCTTTGATGCAGTCTTTCACTATTATCAGCAGTAACAGTCTCTTCTGTTGGGTGGATGGGATTCGGTGAATGATAGCCATGAGGTATTTTCATTGTCCACCTTCACCGTTCTGGATGTTAACCATTCAGGTGTGGCCTTCAGTATGTTGTGGCTCCTCCCATGAAGCTCACCACAACATTAAAATTTCACAAACTCTTACTTGCATTTCCATGCCACTTTTGGTAAAGTTAGAGTCAGTAAAACTGAAAGAATAACAGCAACGTTTTCAAGTATCCACTGGCTTTGAATACTGAACTAGAAGGTCCTGCGGTCTCCTCCTTCAAACTGTTTACTTTACTTGGAGCTTTTTGTCGTTCACGGTGCAGTTGCCCATCAATTTCATCACGTGTTTCACTGTCTCGAGTACCATTTTAAATTGGCCAATTATATAAATTCTACTTTGTGACACTTAACACGCAGAAGCTCAGAGGCAAGGTTACAGTGACTTAAACCTTATCACCAACAATTTAAGAGCTCAGAGTCTTAATACTCATTAAACAGTTTTCATCAATATTTAATGCCTAGCAAATGACATGTGTCTGAGTTATCAGCAATGCTGAAGTGTTTAAACTCATGACAGAAACTGTGCCAGCCAGTATTCAGGTATACATGTGATTAGTAGCAAGTTACCAACTTTGTTGCCCAGTTTCTGGCAATAGGAGAGAAAACCTTTGTTACTTGGTGTCATAATGTCAGAATCGGGAATGCTGAATTCTGTTTTAGGTTAAAGGTTCAGATTTTACAGGGAATTGTTCTTTACTGGAAAACAGTTCTGTTCCTGTACAGCCATTCACCTTCCTACCACATTCCCCAAGCCTCTCTATTTCACTTCTGCTTTCTGCTTCTTTGTATTGCACTGGGGTCTTTCTTCAAAGCACCTGGTTGCTGACCGAAGGACAGGAGAGGCGCATGGTCTTTGCACTTGCTTCTTGCATCCATTTTTACCCATTGTTTCAGCTGCTGACAATTAAAAGAAAAAAAAAAAGCTGTATGCCTTTCTTGGGCAGTTCAAAACCCACTTAAAGGAAACAGTGTTTTGGATAACCTTGCTGCCAGCATTTAGCAGGTCATTAAGCACATGCGAATGTTGATTTTTAGAGGCATATAATTTCACTAGACTTAGGTATTTGTAAAAAAATACGCCTAACACACCATCTGGTTTCAAAAGAGCAACATCTCACAGTAGTGGAGTCCAGGTTCCAACTCTAAATTGAATTAATTACAATTTCTCATCCAGATGATCAAAATGTTATTTTATGTGAGCAAGATAATGTGCATTGTCCTAAGATGAGGTGGCTAATTCCAAAAGTTTGAGGCAGATACCTGGAGAGCAGGAAACTTTTTGTCAAAGGGTTAAAGTTTGACAGTTTGTGAGCAACTTGACAGATTTAAAATGGAAAGTGTTTTGCAACCTAAGTATCAAGGAATTAATATTCTCTGCATGACATAACTAAAATGCTTCAGATTGTTAAGTAACAGCATTTCTAACATAGGCAAGGCCTGCTTGAAATGATGTGAAATTTAGAGTTTTGGAAAGGACGTAGCTGTTCACTGAGAAAAGGGCATTGTTTGCTTAAAGGAGAAGAAATGCAACTAATGTAAATGAAATCTGTCACTTGTTAGAAGTATTGTTCTGGTCTTATGTTTTTATTATTAGTGTCTTTGTTCATGATGAAGTGTAAGGAAACAGTATTTTTCAAATTTCAAGGTGTTTGTTTGTTTCGTTTTGAAGAAAGGAGCACCATTAGTGTATATCATTAGTATATTTATATCCAGTCAGATTCTCCTCTGACAATTCTCTTCAATATTTTTCTCCAGTTGTTTCTGAAAATAGTTGTTCTCAGGGAGGTAGAGGTAAAAATGCTGAAGGTTCTATTTATCTCGTTATTTATAAAGCGAGTACACGAACTGAGAGGATGGCTACTCTTTTTTCTAATGTAGTACTGAAAGTTTCCTTGATGATTAGCAACTAAGGAAGAAGTATTTGTCAGACTTGAATCAGATTGCTGTGACACTTCATGTCAAGAGTATATCTTAGTGCAGTAATTCCTAATCTGGGGGTTACAGAGTGGGACTTGCACCTGAAGTGGGAGTACCCAGAGAAATAAAGTATTAGAAGGAGGGAGGGGAAAAATGCAACTGCTGTGGTAATGTTAAGATGTATCGCTAGGAAAAGGTACCTGTAACTTCTAAGAAAAACATACTAAAATGGAAGAAAAAGCTTTACTTGCATCCAAGAAACTTTGGTAAAACCTATAGCCTGCGGATATTCATGCGCAACCTGTACACAGGTTGGCAGAAAAGTTCAAGCATAGCTTTGTGTTCCTCTGTTTGCTTTTAGTCTGCCTGCAGCATAGTTGCTTCATACAGCAGTACATTTATTTTTTTCTTGCCTGTATCTTCTGATTTAAGAAAAAATAGTGGTGGTGGACAAGGTGGAGGTCAGCATTGAATAACTTGTTTAACTTTTGCATACAGATGGGCAAACATCTTCAGAAAATAGTCCACGAACAGAACCAAGTGGAAATGAGATGAAAGATCATTCTAATCTTAGTGTAAGTAGCTAACCAGAAACTTGATTTAAGGAATCTTTATTTTTCTGCAAAATATATAAGAAAATTTGTCTGTAGTACTTGGTCACATGTTATATTGTACTGTGCAGTCCAAATTATGAAATTGTACATAGCCTAGTTTTGAGATGTTGCTAATAGAATCCCTGCTGAAAATTAGTTGCAACCTGAAAGGTGAAACTATGGTCAAGTTGATGGCCAGTGCACAGAGGTAACCTGCTCAGGGTTATGCTGTTTGTTTTTAAAAACTAGCTTTTATCTAGTTCCAGTGACGGTCTCCATCAAAGTGGACCCGGGGGGGTTGAAGATACTCCCTCTCCTTATCCCTTTCCGTGAGCTAACTGCCCGGTTTTCATTGTGTTACAGGACCCACTGCCTGATCAGCCGCTGGCATCTGAAAGCGAAGCAGTCAGCTCAGGGTTTGCTCCTCCACCTTTCCCTCCAGTCAGACTTCCGTTGATGCCTATGGATCCCAGAGGACCTTTCATAAGACGAGGACCTCCTTTTCCTCCCCCTCCTCCTGCTGGCATGTATGGACCACGTGAATGTTTTCCAGTACGAGACTTTGGGCTTCCCCGCCCTCCGCTGCCAAGTACGTAACTTTTGGTAGCATTTACTTCAAGCTAATGAACATGAGCGCTTTGTTCAGGTAGTGAGTTACCACACTGGGCCAACACTTAAATCTATATCTGCACGTACTGCTTCTCGATTGAACTAACAGGGAGCATCTTTCTGATGAAGGTGGTGGTATATATTTTCTTCTTCCCAGTTGCTCACATTGATGATGTTTTTACAAATATTACCTTTGGAAAATAGCATACAAACACTGTTCAGCATCTGAAGGGTTCCTTTTCTCAGGTAGAAAAGTAGGTAGATATGAGGTTGCATCATACATATATCTTAAAACGTCAGTGTATAGCTTTGAGGTATGCTAATGTCCATACAAAGGCATGCATTTGTGGCATACCTGTTAATCGTTTCACCTTGTAGTTTCCATTTTTGGAGCAAGATGCAAGTATCAGACTGAAGGGCTTCTTTCTGCCTCTTGCTGTTCTGATTAACCTTTGAAGAATTAAGCTCTTTATCCTCCCCAGTACCGGTATGTTGTGACAGTGAAGGGTTACCCCATCAGACCAGAGGGGGTGGTGGCAGCAGCAACCCATTAACAGACACTAACTGGCTACTGCCATGAGCCTGTCACAAGATCACCATTGAGAAAAATGATCATTTTGTCCTCCCCTTTCCTAGCACCCTTGTCTCACTGGAGCATTATCATCTAACATAGTTCTACTTTGTGACTTCTATTTAGGTAGGCTGTTGCTGAGCAGTAAGATATGTGGGATAAAGGAGCAGGTGTGTGTGTGTGCTGTTGTGATTGTTATTAACTGGGCTACTCTCATTGTCTCACAGTAAGAAATCCATTCCCAATGAGATCTTTTCCTCACTATCCACCTCAGCGACCTGGATTCTTGCCTCCACCACCACCTCCTGAAAATAGAATTGAGCCACCTCAGTCAAATACATCAGCTGTAGAACAAACGGAACCACAGCAAGAGACCTGACAGTCATTTGAGCACCATGCTGAACCATTTCTGTACTCTTCTAATGGAATTTTCCCTTATATTAAGTAACCACTGTTACTTGGATATATAAACTACATTGCTCAAATTGAAGCTTAATAGAAAATTCTCAGGATAGTATTTTGTAAATAAAGAATGAAATATAACTATGAATATTGTGAATAAGTGATTTCCATTGTACAGTAGTCATTTTAAATTAAGTATTTCTAATTTGAGTAATCTCATCAGAGGTGTATAAAATTAAATCATGAATCATTTTAAAAGTCCAGCTGCTTTGTGCTTGTCTAGCTGTACAGGGAATCTTTGCATGCCAAAAGTGATGCTTGCTTTATGAGTAGAATGTGAAAAAAAAATTAAACAATTAATAAATGTCTACTGAAACTGAAGATGATGAAATGAAACTTCACTTGCAAGTTCCCTGTTACCATGGTACTATAGAAGTAGTTGAGGAAGTAAAGAGTTCCCTACTACATACATATTCTATTAATGACCTTATCAGTAGTCTTTGAGCTGAAAAAGCTTTACAAAGTGGCAGTTACTCTGACTTACCACTATTGCAGGAAGGAAGGGGAAGAGGAATGTAGAGCAATTCTCCTCACTGCTAAAAACAGTGTTTTATTGCAGGTTTTTTTTTTTTAAATGATTTGGAGGGAAGATGATATGGAAGCAAGGTCATCATCTTACAGCTGTATGTGTTGCTTCAGCACCACCAGACTAGTGCCTTGGGAGATGCATGTCCACAGCAAACTGGAGTTAGTTAGTTACTTAATTAGTGAGTTAATTAGTACGTGTTTTTTTGTTTGTTTGTTTGCTTTTTTACTGTCTCAACATGAATTCAGTTTAATAGTGTTTAGATTTTAGCACAGCCAGTAGGGAAGGTGCACGGGACAAAAAAACACTTCCCAAGCTTCCAGTCTTCATTCTTTCAGCCCTCCAACTCTGGAGAGCCTTCAGTATTTATCAACAAAATGACCATAGAGCATAGGAGGAGAATTCTGTAACCATGCTGCTCCTAACACATTACAGATAATTAGAAGAGCAAGGAAAGATAAAATTCCTTTCTCATCTAAAACAAGCACAGAAGCAAGTACACGCAGTAGACTCAGCAAAAGAAAAGCAACAAAATAGTCAAGAACATGCTGTTAGGGCAAACGTGCATTTAAAACAAACCCAAACATATAATTGTTTTAGAGGCTAGAAAAAGGTTTTAGACAAAAGTTGTATCCATACACATTTTGTAGTGAGTAGTAGGCTTCCCCCCCCCAAAAAAAAAGCAATTGAAAAACACAAGAAGTCACAAACTGCAGAATTGATAATTTTGCATCTATAGAAGGTTAGTGTGTCATTTAGTTCACCTCATTCCTATTTGCTTCTTGCCCTGTGATGATGGCTGTTAAATCAAGCACAGTCTCTGCAGCCAGGGCAGAGGCGTGCAGGTGACATGCCAGATCTGGACAGAGCCTAGCTCCATTTTTACCTGCAATCATACACTCTAAAGCCTTTCTGCTAGAAGCTGCTGGCTGTTCCTGTCAGTTTGTTTTGTTTGAGGCCAGCACGCTTCAATGTGAAAACCATGTAATTACACTGCAGTCATTTGGTAAGGAACCCTTTAAAAAACAGAAGGAAACTGCTTTTAGACAAGACTCCACTTAGAGCAGCAGCAGGCAGTTCAACTGCCATCCCCCCCATTCGTCACATGCACACACACACACAGAACAGTTTTTAATATAAACCTAGTGTGTACATTTCCTCTACTCTCACAAGCCACCACACCCCATAATTGGAAGTGACCAAAAAGCTCCAGAACACTTTTTTTCTGTAACTTCTTACTCAGATCAAGTCTGCCATCTGCCATCTGAGCTTTTCTTTCTGCAGCTCAATACTCCTCCTCTTAACCTTATTTTCCCATTCTTATTTCAGCTGCAGAACTCTTCCACAGCTCCTTCTTGCCCTTTCTTTCCTTCTAGTTTAGTCAAAGGCATTTAGATAAGCCTTTGTACTTAAGCTGGTCACCAACAAATTCTGGCAACAGGCATTTTAAAGGCTCATGTATATTGAAATTTTTAACTGTTTAGCTTAGTTCAGCTGTTGCACCCTCTTTAGCCAATGATTTGCTTTCTAGAGGCTCTAGATTTGCCTGCAGGACTTACCCCGGAACCTAAAAGAAATTAGTCAGCTTTTACCCCAGCCTTGTATCAGCCCCTAGAACAACCAGAACGGCAAACTATCAGCAACTTTATGTAGATAACATGGTAGCACAGAGGCCCTTAGTTTGATAATACCCCCACCATAAGACCCCCTCCCTTTTTTTTTTTCTTAATCCACTTTAAGGGTTGCAAACTACTTACAAATATAACTGTATTTTCTGAGCAAATACCGTATTTTCTCTGTGTAGGCTAAATATTTGCTTATAATCAAGTTAACTGTCTTCAAAATACAAGTCTTCCTCCACCAAAATAATATACTGTGCCCACAATGATACTGGAAGCTGCAGGCAAAATGAAAGTCAACTGAACTAAGATAATGCAGAACAAGCACGGATTAGAGCATCCTGCAGGCAGAATGGAATAATTTCAGACTTTTACTTCCAGTAATAGCTCCCAATTTTATTTGCAGGCAAGCAGTTTCAAAACAAGCTCATAAAATGGGTTACAGAAGCTTGACTGAGCAGGGTCACACAAGTGTGTATGCAGGGAAGTCCCTGCTCCCCCCCCAAACAAAAAGCAATCCAGCTTTAACAACCGAAGGCTTGTGTTCCAAGTTCCTGCTGCTAAATCTAGAATGCAGCAAGACTAACTTGACCTCACTCTCAAGAAAGAGAAACCAAAAAAATTTTAAATCCCATTTGGGATTATGCAAACTCAAAGCAATTTCACATAGTTTGTAAAATCCCACTCCAAAAACGAGTGTATTTTCCATGTTAGGACTGTCTAAGTTCCCCAACACTTGATTTCAGATTGCTTCAGATTTTCAGATTACTTTGAATCCCTTCATCCCGGTATCACTAACTCAGATTGTTGTTAAAAATACAACCACAAACAACTTTTACTTATTTGTAAGAGAACAGGACAATCAGAGGTGCATTTCTCTAACACTGCTCAAGGTATGAGTTTCATCACTCACTCATGCCTTACTGGACTCCCTATACTTGGGAAGCAAAGGATTATTATAGCAGTCTGTATGTATCAAGTATATTGAATTTGCACCTGGAACACAGACCATATCAACTCATTAGACTTCAAACTGGATGAAAAATCACACCTGAAGTACTAACAACAGGCATCCATAGAGATGGCCTATTTTAAACATGGTGAAAGGCCTGCACATCTCTCTACCATAGCCAGGTGGCCTGTTTCTCCTGTCCCTTACCTTACCTTTCAAAAGTTAAGTAAAAACACAGCAGAAAATAGCTTAGATAACAAAGGTAAACAAGTTACTTCCCAACTGCTGTAAATAACGCAGCTATCCATAGAAACACCGAAGTCTGCGGAGGTGGAATTAACATCCTGCAACTCTGTTCAAACCAGAGGACGCAACATGTTCAGGAAGTTGCATGGAAATGGCCAGAAATCGTGATCACTTTACAACCAGATTTAAGGTCCAGATGATGCTGAACAATCCCCATCAGATTTAACTGCTACATCAACCTCCCTTGGGAGGCTGAGCCCTGAAAGGTGCTGTGACCAAGTCCTGTTATTTCACTTTACTGGAATATGAAAAACTTTAATCATACGTACCTTATTATCCACAGCTAAATCTACTTTTCCTCTCTTCAGTAGGTTGTTAAATGATCTTGCTTGCCAAATCTACAAGAGCTAGGAGACTGCTTCAACAACAAACAGTGCAATCCTCACACTTGGTAGTGGTTTGAACTGTCATAAAATGAAGTTCAGAAGCTCAGGTTAAATCCGTGCTTGGCACGCACACACTGACCAGCCACTCCGACAATTCTCACAGCACAATCAGCCACTGCAGGGCATGGCAGCTCTTCGGCAGCTTATCAGGCATCTGCAGTTTTCATTCAGAATACACAGCTACGTACTCTGAGTACAGATAAAATGTCAAACTGAAGCATTGTGGGTATTCATAATCTATTTAATAGTGGGACACCAAAAAAGTACTACACATTTTTCTAGAGCACATTAGATTTTGATTTAAGCAATTGCAATGGATGCAAGAATTTCTCAAAATAGTCTTCTATATTCTACAATCCACAGTTTACTGTATCAGTCTAGTAAGTCTTATCGTGATATACTGTTTGTGCTAACTGGTCTGGCAGTCTGATCTTTAGCAAAGCATCCTTCTGCTTCCTCCGCCCCCTCCCCCCCAAAAAACTTTGACAAAATTCAGCCAAGTAGAAGAAATTACTGCATGACAGTTTAGACTCTTTCGTTGACCTAAACACAACGGGAGCTACCAGTTATACACAACTTATGAATGATTGTTGCATTTTAAGTCTAAAAATTCTCATGCTGATACAATAAAATATTTTATACAGTGATCAATTTTTAATGCTTTATTCATTGATTAAAAGAATATACATTTAACATAAACCATACAACATCAGTCATCAATTCAAACATTCAGCTGGTTTCCTTACATTTTCTGTCAGGAGTTTATTTTTTTTTATTCTGATCACATTTATAAGATAAAATCTCACCACATCTGGCATATACACACACTGTGCCAGTGGATTCACTCTACTGATGTACATATAAAATCCGCATGGTATGTGCTCACTGGAGACAAAACAGCGCACACCTGTCAAAAGGTCATTTTAATATAAGATGGTAAAACCATTTGTAAAACACATATAAACTTTTTCCATAAATAGAATCATATCTGGACATCTGTTGCATAAATTGTGTTTTCCAAAGCTTACAATATAGCAGCCAGGTCTCAGCACTGCTGGGCACCCACGTTGGCCACTTACTTTATTATTGCAGACTGTCCTTTAAACATTAAATGCACAACATTCGTACCACTTAAAACTGGGGTCAGGTGGAAGTCTCACAGAGACCACGTCTGTACCGCGGTTGCCCTGAAACAGTTAAATCGGCTTTTAAAGCCTCTCAGATATAACAAGATTTTAAAACATACTTCATGGAATGTTCTTCATGCATCATAGCAGCTCATACCTGTGATAGAACAAGCTTTGTATTTGTTTCCTTTCCTTCCTTTACATTCACTATTCACAGTGAAACAGGTGCATGTTTGTTTAAGAGTTCTGAGGTTGCTGACTGAGCCACAGCACAGCTGTGTACCACAGGTCGAAATTCGACCTTATATATTACAATCTAGCAGTATCTGGCTGGCCAGAAGTTGGCCTGCCCCTGCCAGCATGTGGGCACTTCTTCGTTTTTAATCTATTCTTTGGCAGCTGACACAGGCGCTGACAGAGAAAATCCAGTGACTTGGTTGCTAGGGATTTCACGACTAACGTTTGTGTGCAGGTGTATACGTCTACATTGAAGTCTTCACTGTTATGTTTTTACCTCATCGGAGTGCACGTTCTCGGTTTTTTCTGTTACGCTTTGGCCCAAAGCTAACTTTTAAGGAAGATGACAGAAGATGAGAATAAACTAGGAGGCGTTTACAAAGAATCTGAAATACTACAGCTTATGGAGTGAAACTGAAAAGCTAGTGTTTCGCACCACTGCTTAACAGCTGAGAAAGACTGAGATCGGTAGCAAGTCATGCTTCGGGAACTGCGTGTGAAATGAAGCAAGGTGAGGGTCTAAGAATGAACAGCCCTGGATAGACTTCTCTTCCTTTTAAGCCTATTAAGTAGCATGCTACCAGATTAAGCAAACAATGACAGCACAGAAATCCACTGGGCTGCGGATATGGATATTAAAAACAGTTGGCTCCTGAGTGCAGAACTCCGATATAATAGTAAAATCATTCAAAACGCAGTTACTCAATAAAAGTAAAGTTAGCCGGCAACCTCAGACAGCCTTTGGCTGCATCTCTGTAAGGTTTGGTAGACAAGTCCATTAACCGTGAAAACCCTAAACACTGCCACTTTCAGCTTCTAAACCAATACCCGACTACGTTCTTTGATCAAGAAGTAGAATACACATATGTAATTCTATATAGCTAATACTGATTAAACACAGCACAAAAGGGGTTAATTCACGCTACTGAAAAAACATAATAGGACCCTACTTGCATATGTAACCACAGGAATTGTAAATAAGGAGCTAAATGCCTTCACTGAAGCTTTGCATCTCTCTGTAAAAATGACGAGTTGGCTCAGTGAAGACACTGAGCAGTTCTATGTCCATGACTGCGTGCCAAGGTCGACCCAACCCGAGAGATACTTGCTCAATGAGATTATGTACTGGATCCACGTCCTGATCAGCCAGTTCTCCTTGGTCGAAGTCAATGCTTTCTTCTGTGACTTCAAGAACTTTCAGATCAGAGCCACGAAGACGAGCAATTGCAATAAGATTATGAGCCCAAACTGTGTAACCTATGGGGAAAAAAAAAAGTTGCTCTGTAATTTCACTGCAAGACATTTTTTTACAGAAGTATTTAATGCCAGACCGTCAAAACATCCTTCCCAACTTATTTTGGAATCCTCTGTCTGGCTGAATCCCCATCACAACTTTTTTGTTGTTGTTGCAAGTAGAAAAGCTCCATTTATGTTTTGGATAAGGAAGTATCAAAAATATTTCAGGTAGTTTGATGAAGCTTTTCTAGATTTATTTTTTTCACCATTTGTATTGACTTCTTTACTACAAGTTAAGTTGTAACTACAATTTCAAACCTTCTGTGATCTACTTATAAATAAATCAAATGAAAGAAGTGACTAATCAACTATTCTAAGTTAATGTATAGAAGGACCATTTTAAAACTTTTCGCTAGAACACAAGTCTGAAGTTAGCTTTTGTTGTGCTAGAGGTAGACCTAATGGAGAAAAACAGAAGCCTCTCCAGGAAATAGGTCATACCAGCGTAAATAAAAAAAAAAAATCTACATATATCTTGTTATTCTACCTGAGATTAAACATAATTATAAAGCTTCCCTCTCTTCCCATTAGCGTATATTAGCATCCTTCCTTCGAAACACTCACTCTGCAGCTACCTGCAGGTTTTCTGTATTCTGGCTAAGGCAAATGCTGAGCTCCTCCCATCCAGGTGCAAAACACAAACTATGTGGGAACTTCCCTTCTTTGGGAAGCTCTGCAAGTCAGCCCTTGCATTGCAAAAGAAAAGGCTCATTTCTGCCTCCATCATCATTCTCACAGGAACTACGTATGCCTCCTGGTGAGATGCCCACGTAAAGCTGCAAGCTGCACAGCATTTGGACTGGGAAAGTTATGCTGCCGAAGGAGTAAAACCCAGCTGCGGTTTGGTCTTCAACAAGGCAAGTAACATGCTCCACATCATACAGTATCAAAGTAAGACAGCTAATTAAAGAATGAGGAAAACAGAAGTTGAAGTAATAAATTGAAGAAAGGAGAATTTTTCATTCTATTTTTGCCTACTTTTTGTCTCTGAAGTCTCCTGTAAATATGTTGCTCAAGTTACCTTTTGAACAAGAAACCCTGTGAACACCTAAATGGCCCATTTACAGGATGTTAACCATTAAGAATGCAATTTTAATCTGCTGATACTTTACCTCCAGCACAGCAGTTACAGAAGATGCAGCTGTCAGCAAGGCTGTAGGATATTAAACCCAATGAAAAATTGCACCTCTATGAATTACATTCCTATCAGGCTTCGAAGGAGCTCACAACATCTTACAGTTATCTTGATTGTAAAGAAAGTTACTAAAAAAAGGCCTTGAGAGAGAGTACAAGAATAAAAGGGAACAATAACTGCAGCGAAGTCACCTGTGCCATCCTTGGGGTTCAGGTACACAGCTTTTGCTGTAACTTTTCACTATCAGATCCTCTGTGCTCTAGAACAACCACCTTATTCTCAAGTTAGTCTTATTTTAAATTAAGTCTCCTTTCAAAAGTTTTGTCTGAAGTTTCTCAGTAACCTTCCAGTGGTGAAAAAGCCTCTGCCCAGCTGAAGTATTTCAGAGGTAACAGGGAACGAGCACTTCATCACAACTATCACTGAACAACAAACACACCATGAGCAGCACTGCAGTTTTAATTTGCTAGTAAAAATGCCAACTTTAGTTTGCTTAGGGACAGAATAAAACTGAAGATCTCACAGGCAATACAACATGTTTACAACACAAAAAGTCTTGGAACTCCACATGAAGTGTCCTTCTCCTATGGGAAAAAAAAAGGGGGCTTCAGCCCCTATTGATGGGCTGGCTTTTTGTTTACAACTCCAGATCATACTGCTGACTATCCCACTGTCCCCATCCCATCCCAAAAGACCACATACTCCTCACACCGTTCCTTCATGTTGCAAGAAGTATTTAATATCCTTGACACAGCTTTCCTCTGCTCCTGAAGGTGCTACCTTGGTAGAACGATGATACGACTTCCCACAAAAGACAGGAAAGAATCTCTGAGGTATCCAAGGAAAAGAGTGTCCTTAGGATGTGTTCTCCCTTCCTTCTTTGGTCAGGGCCAAGTGGTAGCCAAAGCTATCTGTAGATCAAAAACTTTTTCAGAGCAAACTAAAAGCAAAAGAGGGAAAACCAAAACATCTGAAAAAATACTGGACACTGAAGAACAACCACTTCTTGCCTAAAGATAGCACAAGAAACCCATGCACTTACAAATAGAGCCAATTATTGCTCCTCGAATAAATACACCTTTTTTTTTTAAATTTTCTTTCCTGAAGGAAGCTTGATAGTATCATGAAAAATACGACAAGTAGCACCAGAGACCGTTATTTGGTAAATCTCAGAAAATACAAGCATGAGGATAAGATGCTGTACTGAAGCATCACAGAGTTCTAGATCTTTCTTCCTAGCAATATTTTTCTCACAGTTACTACTCAAGAAGAAAGATGCTTATGCTACAGTACCAGAGAAGTCATATTCACAACTTAAAAAAAAAAAAAAAAAAAAAGAGGAGGAGGCATTTATAAGCAGCTTAGCTAGCTTCTGCTACAGAGGGGAGAAAAGAAAGGGAAAGAATCTGGATGTCAGCATCAGAGCAAAGGTGATGTTTGGCAATCCTCTTCTCTCCCCCAGGCATACAAAGAATCTCTCCGAAGAAGGAAGATGCAGTAAGAATCATTTGATTACACAGAACTGCAGAAGGTGTTTGCCTTCCCAGAGCTCTGCAGAGTAATATATTCCACTGAATAGACATGCACTGATATTAGAAGATACTTACACTAGGTTATGAACAGGTATTTTATCATCATCTTAAATTCAGATAAATTGGATTAGAGGAATTTCCCGTAGGAGGAGGATAACTTAAGGCTGTTTTTTGTTTGGGTTTGGTTTTGTTTGTTTTTTAAAAGGCCCTCAAACTTTATCCAAATGTTAAAGAAACTGCCAAAATCCACATTCTACAGAGTGGTGTGGTCACGTGCCGATCTCCAAAGCTTGTCAGACCTGTGAAACTATGAAGGGGAGACCACTAGATGGATTTCTTTTTTCCCCCACTGATTTTCAGTAGAAGACGGTGAAAACCTTTTTCCAGCAAATACAGCAGGACCTTCTGACTTCAAGCAACTGAGATCTGAATGTACCATCTTCACTGCTGAAGATCTCTCCTGTTTGTGCTGAGTAACTGGAGATTTACTCCTGTAAGCTGCCTGAGGAAATGGGCATTCACTCTAACGCAGCGGAATACAAAGTCATCACTTAACTCCTTCATGTATCAGCAAGCTCGGTCTTGGTAAGCCAGTTCTAGCACAAACAGAAATAACTACTCTGCATTATTTCAGTTTCAGGCGCCTTACACATGCCAAATGATTCAATCAAGTACTGTACAGTTTACAGAGCTGAATATAGATGTGCACTTTTCTTTTGATTTGCAATTATACAGCAAATAGGTAGAATAAGCCTAGCCGTGTGTTACTAGTGAAACCAACGCACTCAGCAAGGCAACCTCCTCCACACTTTTTTTTTTTCCTTCCCTCTCCACTCTTCAGGTAGAGAAGTCTCAAATTTTGTTCACCCCCTTCATCTGCTGCCAAGGTCTTACCAAACTGGTAACAGACTTCCTCCCCTCAGCCCTGGGGCACTTAACCCATGTTATTTACACAAACAGGAAGCACAATCATCTGATCCTAACAGCCTATGAGCTCACAGTGCACACAGCAAGAGCCTGCAGTGTTCGTGTTCACACGCCCAGCCACTTGGTGGAACCTGCACAGTGCAGGCCGCTTTCAGGATAAGCCTCCCGGAACGCTCCGTTCTGAGTTATCCTCAATTCTGTGAGCAGTCTGATAAAAGCCTGTGTGACCCCTCATGAAGGTTTAGTAAACTACAGGTATGTTTAGAACACTTACGCAAAAAAATCTTTGTATTTTCAAACACAAAAATACCAGTATAAGGTACAACAGCTTGTCTAGCAACTGCGCAGCAGACTTTTGAACACCACTCTTACTAAAACCCATTACAATTAGAAAGGCTGAAGCACAAAGTATTTCAGTCACACACTGTGCTTGCGCAAGGTATTACCTACCATGAACAGCTAGGAGAGACAGTCTTGTGCACCTCCAGGCTAACAAGACAAGTGGATCTTCATTCCGGTTGTCGCTAAGATCTGGGAAGCCAGACATATCTATCACATCATTCATTAGTATAAAATGAGTGAGGAACTTGTCGTACTGCCTGGATATGAGGTCAACAACAGCTCCTGAAACACAAGTGATGTAGCTGTCAAAGTGAATCCTCTCTAAGGGGATGCTGGGCTTAAGAATCCTTAACATATCATCACTCTTGACATCAAAAGCCATTATATAGACCCGAAGATTAGTGCTGTTGCGTGTCAGCGCCTTCCAATTCTCGTCTTCTGGCATACTGTCCAATGACTTGTGCATTATGGAAACACTGTGGACCAGGAGAGACAGTCGATGCAAAGGCACATGGTTGCTATCAGCCAGGACTCTTGCCATTTCAGCCGTAAAATCACAGAAATCCAAAGCGAGTGAACGCAGATTCACAAAGCGCTCCAATTCAACTGCAGTGATAAGAGTGGTATTACCAGGGATGTGGTTGTCCAATAAGCTCAGATGTTCCATGGTGTTGGCTATGGGGTTTGATAAGGAGGACAATGATGTGGGAGTTACTATTTGCAGCATAAACCCACAGGACAGCCATTTCAATTGCCTGCTATTGCCTAATATCTCTTCAAACAGCTGTTGTATTCTGCAAGTAAACAAAACAGACAATGATGCTGTTAAACATGGTTTATGGTCTAGTCTTACCAATTGCATACCGTTCTATTTTTTTAATTAATTTCATACTTCCAAGCACATATCCCAACATGTATTGACACCCTCCCACATACATGTTAAGGTTATGCAAATAAGAAAACCTGTAACGCTTTTCAAAAACAGTTCTCTACTTTAAAAACAGCTTTGTATATTTGCTAACCTCTTTAGTACTGCGAATTCAATATGGAAAAAAAAAGTTATTTTCATTGAAAAGTTGGAGAAGATTGGCTTTGAGCATACGTTAGAATGATCTGAAACCAATTGCTTAATTTTCCTCAAAGGGTAAGGAACAAATGTATAAGAAGATTCTTGAAATAATTCTGAATGTACAGCTGACTGGATTGTCAAGTGTCAACAGCTCCAAATTTTACCAAAACAACTTGGACCTGGTAACATTTCAACCTCAGATTACCAGTGCCAGATGACTCTGGCACTGCCAGAGTCCTCATGCGATTTATTGCACTGTATGATTATTACGCACTTACTCTGATGCATCCCACCTCTCCTACCCACTGAGTTTTTTATCACAAGAATGTTCTTCAATTTAGATATTTAATTCAAGAAAGCATGAAAAGTATTTTAAGGTAAGATTTTGGATACCAATCAACAATAGTACGGTCAAACTCTACCAACTTCCTCGGAAGAAGTATTTTTTCAATCCTCATCCCACAGCTGCTAATGCTCCAAAGAATCCTCTTGCCCAAACGAGAAGGATTCTTTGAGCATGTACATTCTAGGATGCACATACAGATTAGTTTGATCCCAAGCCCTGGCCAGCCAGAAGGAACAATCAGCATTTAAGGGAAGCAATTGAGCCAGGCTACAACAGGTGCACAAAACTTCAAGGAATACGATGTAAACACCTCCAGTACAAAACTAGCAGAAATCTTTGTGCTTCAAATCAGGCAATGTTTTCCATAGAATGCTTTTCCTTTACTGTTGTGAATATCTGTACACATTATACATCTAAGCACAAAACAATGTTACAAAGTTGTTATTCCAATCCACATATCTTTAATCAAGATAACATCCGGACAAAATTAAAGGCTCAGTATCCTGACTGACAGCAGAGAAACACTAACACCTTAAGAAGAGGGACAGAACAAGGAAAACAGTTATAATTCTCAGAGATTTCCCCCCATTTCCAAAAACTTGCAGCTCTGACCTCCTGAGCCAGAGGTGGCTTTCCATCTTTAGTAACGCTCAGGGACCTCACTTTCACAAATTTGCCTAGTCTTCTCTTTGAGGCGAGTTTTTGCAGCTGTAACTCCCAATAATAAAGGTGGCCATCCCCCCCTTCTTGCTTGCTCTTGACCTGTCACCTCTGATGTTCCATAGTCCTGCTGTTTAAGAAAGTTAACTGACCGATCCTTATTCATCCTCTTCCTTGTTTACATGCGCTTCCTTCTCCTAAGAAGGTCCTGGGGTTTGCAAGGCCTGACTTTTCTTCGTAAGTGAAACAGTTGGTGCGGTTATCATATTTATCAATTAGATGTCTCAGAATAGTTTCCAACATTTTGCCTACTACAGTCACCAGGTTTAAATACTACAGATCTTCCAGATCATCTCTGAGTATCGTTATTATTTTTTTTTTAACTGAGGACTGGTGGCAACAACAAAAACTAGACACAACTTTAAACAACAGGTTAAGACTTACAGGTAATGTAGTTTTGCTATTTTATTCCTAAATTCTTTTAGAGTTCAGATTAGAGCTGTTTGATGCTGGCAATGTTTGTTTGGTGTCTGTTTCTGCCAAAGCTTCAATTTAGAGGCAGATTCTCTGATGGTCCCCCAAAGAAAAAAGGTTCTACCACAGGAACCTCTCTAATTTCTTCCACAATGAACAGACTCTTCCCTCCTGCTTTCACCACAATAGCTAGGAAAGATGCTGTAACATTTACAGCAATCGTATCCTTTATTTTGTAATAGTCCAAGTAATCAATCTTAATAGTACCAGTAATATTTAACAGAACAGTTGAAAAGATGACAAATCACTTTTGACACGCTCAGTAAAATAATACCATCTATGCCTTACTGCACTAAAATTTTGTTTAAATTGTGCTTCTGATATTATTTAAATAACTAAGCTCAGAGGAGCACTGTTCTAGTACTCTTGCAACTTAATGATTAAAAGTAATACTGATTTAATGCTAACTTCATGCTGAAGTATTTATGCCTGTGTTTAGATTCGTGCTGATAGGCTACCAGTCCATACGTCCTACGAAAACTTTCCAGACACCTTTCCTTGGTTCTTTGCCAATTTAATAAAAGTAAAGAAATAAATGTGGTCCAGCGTGTCAGTATAGACTATTTAACAACGATTGCTTTTGGTTTGCTTTAAATACCTGCTTCATATGAGGCCAGACAGGAAGAACAATAAAAACCACAAGCTATTCATTTTAACAGATTTTAAATACATTTTTCAAACACACTAATAAGCGTTTTTCCTCCCCCGCAAATTCTTATGTGCATCCTATTTTTCATAAGCAGACTGCATCTATTCGGAGTTTGCAAAAATAGTTTGAATTGTGTCTAAATTTCTAGAACACATTAAGTGAATTCTTAGAAATTAACACCTATTTTATTATCATACTTTCACTTCAACTGCCTAGCATGAAGTACAACACTCATCCTAACATATGACTATCTAAAAGCTCATTTATAAAACTGACATTTAAGCATGGTTTAGTACATAGAACACAAAATATAAGCAAAGCTCAGCACATGCAGGAAAGCAATTTAGCAATGATGCCTCAACAAGTGTACTTAATCAGTCCCCTTCGCTCCCTGTAAAAAGCAGTTAATGGGATGTTCCCTCTCAACCTGAAACCTATAAATGACCATACTGAAGAAAACTATTTAAGAAATAAAAAACTCAAAATAAATCACTGTCACGATTAATGCCAGAAATGGCACTTTCAGCCAGAAGACAGACCAAAGGCTGACTAACTGTTTAAGCCCCAAGAAGTCCTGACAGGTACTGAAGTGCATTGATGGCCCTGGACAGGAAGCAAGCCTATTAATAAGGTCTGTATGGAGCCCCTTTGTTTAATTAAAGGCCATCAATCAACATGTTTTGTTTAATAAGAGGGGCTAAACTGGTTCTTTCGGAAACCAAACTATCTGAACCACATGGATCAATCTTGGAAAGATTTCAGAAAGCAAAATTTTTTAACAACTACCCTTTGCTCAGCTCAAGACGAATGCATTGTTCATGATGAACTTCCACATAGCAATGAACTGAGGTCTACAGAGAAATTTAGGAAGTATCCAAGGACACATATGCAATACAGAAAAAGCATTACAAACCCATATATCATACATGCTGATGACTACAAAAGTATGATTTTTGGAAACATAATCCAAGGCCTCTTCTCCCCTGAGAACAACCCTTAGGATGCTCGCCCAGGTAAAGACTGATGGCTCTGTGCTAGCTGAGATTTCACCCATAGTCTGTTAACTCATCTCAATGCTATGGCCTTGAGGAAGTGCCCTCTTTTCTTCCCTGTTTGAACTGCAGGAAGTTCCTGAAACAGCTAGTAAGGTTTATCTCCATACGGGTTCCAGAATCGTCAACCACCACTACCACTGTCTCCATAGGTTGCACGCTATCTTTCAGTGATAGCTATCAGCATCCATGTTTTGTAACTTAACAGATGCAAACACCCAAGTGCAAAAGGGAAGATTAAGAAGACACAAGGATTTACTTCCTGAAGTACACGCTGCTAGTGCTGATGAACTTGAGAACACTGAATAGAACACTGCCAACTTTAATTTAGAAAAGAATTAGCAGGTCCCAAACACGCTGCTTTATTCTAGCAAAACAAACACAAAAAAGAGGCAGCATTTATTTGCTCATTCCAAAATGTGCAAAGGTCATTATTCACATAGAAGATTAACTTCAAATTAGATAATAAATGAATTTTAAATGGCTTATGGCTATAAAGTATGCATAGTAATTTTTTGTTATTTGTTTGAAGAAATATTTAATTGTGTGCTCAGCTGAGTAAACATCTGCTTAGATGGTTCTCTTTAAGCCCCTTGGCCATGATTTGATTATGTATTTATGTTTTCACAAAGGATGTGAAAAAGGAGCTTTTACCAAATCAGCCTTTTACCTGCAGACAGCACTACCATACATATATTAAACAATCTGAGAATGCAGAAGTTAGAGCAATTTAAGCATAATGGGCTAACAAAGACACATATCTGTATTGGCACTGATGTGCAAATTTAAGTCAGGACCAAACATTTAGTTTGACAGTTGCATTCACATACATACATATGCCTGATAATATATCTAGACTAGTTCTAAAACCTCTTAAAAATAAACAGTAACAATCTAGAGTGGCTGTACTTATTCTACTCTCAAGCTATTGGGAAGAAGATGTTTAAGCTGGCACAAATTCAAATGATGATATTCAGGTTCCACCTATATGGAAAGTTTTAGAACTACTAAACTAGTTAGCTTAGCATCACTCTTCTGGGCAATTTATTCCAGAAGTCAGTGGCTTTTTTTAACTGTATTTCACCACTTCCAAAGAGCACGAACTAGCTCTGCTGATTATAAGCATTCAAAGACTGTACAGTAATGTAATTATGGCAAGCTAAAATACACCTCTGAGACTAAACAAGCACACTGTGAGCTAAGATCTTCCAGGAATTCTACAAATACCTAACCTAGTTTTGTGATACAACTTAAAATAAGTTGTTGGTGCTTATGTCCTCTTTCAAGTTTACTTGCTACATGTCCTCAATTCTTGTGAAATACATCAGATTACTTCCTTGTTTTTTCACGTACAGCAATAGTAGAGGTACTGGTAACAAATCCCTATCCTCTTGTTCTGTTCTCATTAACTTGATATTGTTCCTAGAACACAATGACAAGAGGAAAGAAAGGATTCTCACCCTGCTGGGAAGGGGACAGGAAAAAAAAAAGAAGAAAACCAGGCCACAAAACCAGACTACTTCAAGCAAATACTAGAAACAAACAAACAAAAAAATCAATTTAAGAATTTAAATTCTCATCCTATTAAAAAAAATTGAAGCTTTCTCAGTCATGTGTTTCAGACATGAAAAACCATTAACTATGATTTTAACATATTTGCCAACTTACAAAAATGTAACTTACTGCTTAATCTTTTTGCCATCAGGGTCAACCTTGCCGAGGTATGTATTTGATATACTTCCATGTTGCTGCAGAATGCTTATATCCCCAAAGAGACTTAATTTCTGGAGGTTCCTATGAAACAAAGGAACAACAACAAAAAAATCTTTATACAAAATTAAAACACCGCAAGGAATCATTCTGGATAAGACAAACACAGGCAGTGAGAACACATTATTACATGGAACACGTAGTCTATTCTGGGAAGCATCCTACTGCCCTGGAGTACAGGCACGTATGGAAATACAAAAAGTGAGACTGAGGCATAAAGGGGAAGAGGGATATAGAAACTGCTGAATCCAGCTGTAAAGTGAATGCTAGTTTTTAGTGACCACAGAGGAATATTTTCAGCCGGCCATCACTATAAAGAAAACTTCTAGCAGGACTTTCACTCTTTAGTTCTTAGAACACGTGTATTAAATTTCACAGAAGAAAACATCAAATACCTATTCCTTTTTAACATTTAACACCGTGTTTAACGCCCAAGTAGAATGCAACTGCAAGAAACCCTGCCTGAGCACGTACGTATTAAAAGTGGGTTATGAATGGGGGCCCAAACCTTCCTCAGCTGAGGCAACAAACTTCAGATGAAAGCTGAGCTGAGCAAAAGCTCCCCACGCCCCAATCAATCAGTGTTTGATTTCTATTACATCGAAGCAGTGGAAGCTCTTCTAATATTTCCCATCAGTCAACAGAAGAGAATTATTGGTCCACCATGACACAATTGTAACTTTTAGAAGGAATACCTAAGAAGTGAAAGAAGAACCTCTTTAAGTTTATGCTGGACTTGTCTCAGTGTGCTAGACAGTCAGTTTCCCTTTCCCCAGTACAGTTTACTTCTGACTTGCATCTTTTCTATCCCCTAAAAAAGATCAAACAAAAGATATGAAAACGATAGCAGTTCTAGAGGAACTGTTTGTGGCATTTATTTTTATTTTTTTATTATTTTTTGACCGAGTGCTTTCAAGTTGTACCCTAATAATTCAGATCAGCTTTTAGGAAAATGCGATACAATTACAAAGCTCAAAGCCTTGGAAAGCTCTGGGGCCAGTTCACTACCTCTGCAGTACGAGCAGATGCTCTTCCAACAGCAGAAAGCTGTCAAGTTTTCAGTTTTTAAGTACGAATTGCAGGCTATAATTGGTATCTACCATAAATAATCATTTACCTGTTTTGAAGCTCCTGTATTAAATAACCATAGACTAGTCTCCCAAAATCTATCCACTGTCGCACCTGCTACTCTTCTTCTATGGGTGAATGAAGATCCACAAGCTTCATATCAAGTCAGAAAAATACTGGAACAAAACACCTAAATTTTACAACCATTTCAGAGATTCTAACTATTTAATATTGACTGTTTTAAATACAGGACTACTGTAGTGATGATACTCAAATATAACCGAGCCCTGACCACATGCTCAATATTCTGTACATCTGACTAAGCCAATGCCTGATCATAACTGAAGAATAAGCTCGGCACGGCAATCTGAAGACACTGGCAGCACCACCAAGAGTATTTTGTGCTTTTCTATCGCCTACAGCTTTTGAGGAAAGTCTGGGATGCAGCAGAAACATCCACCTGGTGTGAAAGGCAGCATTCGCAGCCAATGCTATAATTAGGCTGAGATCTTCTGATCTCAGTGACTTAATGCTGAGAGCTAAGACAACATGCAGCCTTCAGAACAATTTTGATTCACCTGCATATTCACATCACACCCAGGCCTTGCTTGGTGCTACCCAGACCCCAGCCAATGCTACCTTAGACAAGTGTTAATTTTAGAGCCACTGAGCTCCAGGCCGTACGGAACACTATTTACCGGTACCCTGCACAGTCTCCCTACATCTGTTTGACTGCCATTTGTGCCCTGCAGAGACACAGATAAAGTTCGCCACCTCAAAACTTAAACAATGACAACATCCAATTAGTCTTCCATTCACAGCACAGTTATTACCATCACAGTTCAAATCAGTATTACATTTTTGTTACTATTTGTAGTACCATATAATCTCCATGGCATTTGCCTCACCTCTCATCCTTATTTCATTGGGTTAGTAAAGTCATTGCCATCGAAACAAAATTTTTCAGAAGTTAACTGTCATCTTTTGCTGAAAGTCATACTGGCATCTTAATCCTATGTACTACGTATAAACACAGCTGGGGAAAAACACACTCTTTTGGATTTAGTATTTATTTACTAAATAGTAACCATTTATTTTCCACTAGCTCAAAAAATGTACTAAAGGTAATAAGCTTCCTACTGTGCTCCATCTTCAGTTTGGTGGGTCTTTCTGAACAGCCATCCTCCACCTTGCAATGCAAATAAAGATCAAAACGGCCTTGCTTAGATTCAACAGGAGCAAGGTGGTAAGGCACATAACGTATTATTAGATTTTGGGGGTGGGGTTGTTTTTTGTTTTTTTGCCAATTTCAGCTGCCTGCTCAGACTGATAGAAGAGAGTTATTAGAAAGGCTCAAATACAGATGCAGTCTACTCTTTTCAGTGATTCACAAAATTTTGGCAACTCCAAGGTAGGTACCGTACTTCACTCAGACACCCTGGTTTACTATAATCTGCACTTTTGTTTCCACAGCAAAGATCAATCAAGTCCCGCAAATGAACGTACTGCAGATGAAAGGGGGGGTCAATACCTTCCTGTCCTCCTTTGTAAGCAGCCAGAGGGGAGTCTACACTTCGGGACTTCACAGCCACATAAAAGAACAGTCTTCCTACTGATGATCGGTCGTTGCTTATTAGCTACTGCATACTCCAAAATGACCCACAGGAAGCTTGTCACCCTCTCACCTGCCTTCCAGAACTTAGATTTGAAAGACCAGCTTGTGAAGGCACAGCTGATTAGGATCCCTTAAGAGCCACTAAGAAACAACTTGTCCCTCCCGATATTGTTACAGAACACGGTGCCCACCCCTGCAGTTTTCCTTTTTTTTTTTTTTATAGAAAGTAAAACATCAACTGTTTAAATAATATACTTCTGTTTTGCTTCATTTGCTGTCATAAACAGAACGGCTTGTGGAAAAGTTACAGATCCCTATAAACATCACTTCAGTTTTCTTTAATTAAAGAAATTAAAGAAATTACAGAATTTTAGAACTCCTCTTGGTTCCAGTGCTATTCAAGCAGTATTTTGAGTAATATGCTGTCACTCTCAAAACGAAGTTTGTGTCGACTTGCGCTCTGCCTCAAATACAAGACAGACCTTGAATGTACCCTTGTGGATGCTGACTGCCAGCAGTAATACCTAGCAGACTATTATCAGGTGGTTTTAACTATGTTTCCGCAGCTGAGTTTTCTTCCTTAATTCCATCAGAATTAGCAAAGGCTGCTCCAAAATATTTTTCAAGAGACTTAACATGCAGATTTGATTAGAAGTCAGCAGCCTTGTACTGTACAGAAGATACTTTTATTAGCAAAAAAATACATCATCATTCTCCTGTACCCAGAGGACATCCAGAAATTGCATTACTTCTAGTCATTACTTTAGTCTTTTCTTAGGTCCTGTGGTATTATAAATCCTCAAGGAATTCTAGAACCATTTAAAGAACATTTTTTTTTTCCTGAAAGGAGGGGGTTGTTACTGTATTGTTTAATAATAGATTTAAAAGCCTGCAACAAGATTACATAGCTAAGAAACAGCACACCATTTCACAAAAGTAGATTTCTTCCTCTCTAGTTCTGAAGTATAAGATGGAAGTTCTTTGAATTTCTCTGCCAAAAAAAGCTATCACAGGGGCTGACAGGAGTTATGAAAGAATCATCCTGTTTTAAACTTAATTCAGAAAGGAATGCATTCAGTCACTGGCAAAGTTAAAAACGCTGCTGTTTCCTTCATTTTGGAAATTACAATACCTATCCCATGTACAAGATCATACCGCGAACACAAGAAGGAATTATTCATTACCCTTGTGCCACAGAGCAGAGAAATAAAGTGACTGCACTGCAGTCCTTCCACAGACAAAATGAAGCATGAGGCAGGTGACAGTGGCCTGGCTTAGAGGTAAGAACCAAGCGGCAACTTGGTACATGTTAACGTTCCTTCCCACCTCATTTCAACCCTAAAGCTCTGCTTAAAAAGCTGAAAGACAATGTTCTACATGCAAACTGATCAGTTACTGGTAGTTACCTTGCAAGAAAAAAAAGGCATCAAACTTAAAACCTTGTTTAACAGGAAAAAAAAAAGAAACCCATGTTATTCAAAAAGTAATTCTGAGTAGACTCCCAAGAGCTTAATGTAAATCCCCCTCGCATTTTTCAGTTGCTCGCCAAAAGAGAAAGCCTGCTGCAATAGCCAGGTACTCTGTGTTCCCCAGTCATACCTTATTCATTTCAAAACAAAAGAGCAGCATGCAAATGATTTGAAGACATCAGGCAAGTATAGTAATACAAAATCCTGTCAAAGTTGGTAACTTTTCATCTGCATCTCACCACTGAAATTATACTCATCTACCAGAGAATAGCTACTGGAAAAACAACTACTACTACTGTTTTACTGCAGTCTTGAGCCACGTTCTACATACAAAACCTGTCAAATAACTTCAGAAAGCAGCGTCCTTGTACAAGTTGCAGATAAGGCCACAGAGAATGCAAAAGTAAAGTATGCCAAAAGCCTTCTCACAACACATTTGACAGCCCCACATTTTAGTGAGGCAGAGGAAAAAAAGCATTCTAATTTTTTATGATTATTATTATTTTCCCCCCGTGAAATTCCCATGCAGCATCTCCTGCCGATTCTAACTATTTGTTTAACACTTCCAAGCCCATTTAGCGGTATTTGCCTCAGATCTGATCATCACCAACATCACTTAAACATTTTTTTCACTTATGGCATTCGTTGGATTTCCCAAAGACTCAACGGTTAAGCGAAAGCTCCTCCTGAAAGGCAGGAGAGGGCCGACCAAGGCTGTCACGGTTTGCACGCAGAGGGTTCGCGGGGCACGAACTGCGTGAGATAAAGGCGAGCTGCGGCCCACGAGCAGTTTTCAGACACAAGGCTCGTAACCCTCGCCCCTGGCAGCCGCACCGCAGGAAGTACCTGCTGGGCACCACGGCGCAGAGGAACCGAAAGCGGGACTTCACGCACCGTGTCTGCGTTCGTCTAAGCCCCACGAGGAATTGCATTTAAAGTCCTCTTGCTACAACTCAGAGCAGAGCAGCGGCAGAGGAGGCCTCAAGCTCTGGTCCCTCCAGAACCGAGCAGGGGCGGTGGCTGCACCCTGATGCAGCCGCTACCACTTTTCCAATAACCATCCGCAGAGACACCCTGAAACACTACCAGCCGTCGCCCCCCCTTGCCTTCCCGCCCTGGGTGCCGGCTAGAGGCCGCATATTACGAGAACCGATTCTCAAGGCACATTTACCGCGATCACACCCCTCGCAGCCCGCGAACGACGCCGCCGGCCTCACGCCAAGCGGCGGGGCCCTCCCTGCGCGCCCCCACAGCCCCCGGCGCCGCGCAGACGCCGCGGCCCCGCCTCGCCGCCGCCTCCCCTCCCGCCGGGCCCCCCGGGCAACATTTTCCAT
>VXAA01006231.1:108955-139353 GCA_013399115.1 Anseranas semipalmata | reverse complement strand
CGGGTCGCCCCGGGCTCGCCGCGATCGTCCTGGGCTCGGCCCCGCGCGGCGGGAGGTGGAGGTCCCGGACCGAGCAGCCTGCGTGGCGCCGGAGGGAGGCTCTCGGGTTCCCTTTGGAGCCGGTCCCGCGTCGTCGTTATTTTTGAAACGGATTCGGGGGGTTTGTGGTCGTGATAAACGGGGGGAGGACAGTCTGTAGGGCAGCTTCTCCTCCCGTCGCTGGCGTCCGAGTCCTTTCCTGGTAGGTAAGGATAGATGGATACATTCCTATTTTACCTTGTAGCCCAAGCAAGAAACATTATATGGGCGTCTGTGAAATAACTTCCACAGAGAAGTTACCTAAAAAGTTACCTACCTGCCTGTGTACATCAAGAAACTTCTCACGACCAGAAATTGGACATCTTGACAGGAAAAGCAGAGGTTTCCCAGTGGCAGGCTGTTTGTATATGGTTACCTTTCAACAACCGTTTGGGTAATCGCCCCGGGGATTCAGCCTCCCTCTCTCTTGCATGCTGTATGATTTTCAGTCGATTCCATAAGTTTCCAGGTAAACAATGCATTTTTCAATGAAAATTACATATTGCAAAGTAAGAATAGAAAATAGCCTCTGAAGATTAGCTTCACAGCGTTAGGATGTTATTTTGCTGACTCAATAACAACAAATCCAGGAATTTGTATGTATGAGTTTTCCCAGTACTTCAAGGTACATTCTGCAGTTATATGCAACACCTGTTGACTTTTTTTTTGTGGTTCCTATCTCTTGATATTTCATTTTTTATCGTTTTAGGTTAAATTGAATACTTGTGCAACACATCTTCATGCAGGAAGACCATCATACTGTTTTACACTTAGGAAAATATGAGAATAAGCAGGGAGTGCTGTTCTCTCTGAATTAAAAAAACTGTGCCTTGCTGAGGACAGCTGCAGGAATCGGACACTTGAATCAATGTTATCGGATGAGTTAGAATCCAAACCAGAGGTGAGCAATTATAAAGTGGGTTTGGTTCCCAGAAAAGTTTATGGGCAACACTTAGGAAAAAGTTTAGTGAGATTACTCAGTTTACTGCTTAAATATTAATTCTCATTTTTTTTCCAATGACATCTTCTAATACTTATGTTTTTATTTGAATGGTAAAAGATTAAAGCATATTGTAGGCTTTTTTTCTTCCTGTCAAGTTTCAGCCAACACTCTTGCTTGTTCTCAGGTTACATTATTTTTTTTTCCAGTATTATAATGTTCTTTGTTACAAGAATAAAATAAATTACCATACTGACTACTTCTTTCCCTTAAACCAAATTGACTTTACTCAGTTTTGGGGAGTCTGGATTATTTTATTTACATCAGCCAGTTCTGTTTTTTGAAGTATTCATGTTTCCACTAAGGAGTTGGCAGCAGTATATGGTTGCACCCAGAGGATCCTGGTTGCTCAGTGTAAGGCTGCTGTCCCCAAGTTCAGTCAGCAGCATGCCTGAGCAGGAATGGCAATAATGTATGTATCTGCACACAGATGTGCATGGTGCACGCACAGCTGGCCACAAACAGAAGAATACAGACACAACTAAGGTACCTTTAAGAGGTAAACACAAACAGCATAAACAACACAAAGCCATGTTCTTTCTTGCAGGGTAATCAGGCTAAAGTTTGTTAGTAGAACATGTCTATACCCTCAGTCAACTTGGATGCATACTCACATTCACAGATGTCTTCAGTCTCTGCCAGGCCTAACGTTCTTCTGGTACCTGTGCCAGACCCATGGCTTTTTAGCCAGTTTCTGGCTGGGATCTTGGGTCTTTCCAGACTGTGGTTTCCTCCTATCTGCATGTTAGTCAACTAAAAGTTCAATAGCAGAACACTCACATGCAGGAGAAATATCAGGAAGAGGGTTTAGTAAGTAGATAGAAGGAAATTCAGCAGGGTAACATATGATTGGATTCTCATATCCCCCCCCTTCCCCATATCCCCATAGTTCTTCCTCCACTCTCCTACCTTGGTTCCTCCTTTCATCCTCCACCAAAACATTTTATAGTAAGTTTTTACACATCTCGCTGTCCCTGCTGCATCCTATACATCTGGTCTTTCCTGAGACCCGTTCAGATGACCCAGTACAGTGTTTTCTTAGGAATTACAACATTTCATTTGAGCAGTGGCCCATTGATCAGTATCTGAGTTCTAGTCTTTGTTACTCTTATCTGTAATTGTAAAATCCGTAAAAGCAGTTTGTTACATTCAACACAATTGTATCAGTGTGTTACATTTATTACTTGTGTTCCTTGCCTTTGTCTCTTAGGCTGAATAGCCATTAACCAGCTATGTTCACACTCCCCCACTTAAAAGTGCAGAGGACTGTATCACTTTCTCTCCTTGCTTTTATAGTTCTCAGCTTTACCTCTTCAGAAGGCTGTGGTCCTGGAGCAGATAACTTAGTACTGCTGTGAAGTAAGCATTCAGGAAGTTTGCAGGTGGAAATAAATTGTTTTTGTTGAGTCTTTTGTTCTTCAGTCCACGTGCAATGTAGCATATATCTTAAACCAGTATTTTAAAGGAAATGATGATTATATGCTGGTAACCCATCACAGCCTAGGTGATGTGGTAAGGTATTTCTTTCTTAACAAAGTCCTTCCAATCACAACATTAAGGAAAAGTAGTGGCAAGTTCCCAGTAGCACTGAGTAGTCTCAGCTTGGGCTGCAGGGAGTTCTTTTCCCTTGCCTTGTGGTTGATTTCACATAAAGTGCTGTTGAATTTTCTCCCAGTTCTGAATGATAAGGTGGGGGAACTTTATAAACTCAGTCTGTGAGGGGGTGGATTCCCATAGATTGTTTCTGACAAACAGGGGCCAGGATAATTGGAATGCTTGTTCCCTTGTTTCTCAAATATGAGCAGGCCCTGTCTTTTCCCAGCTTAAGGTATTTGGGAATTAGGTGTGTTTACATAATAGCCATATTTTCCCATAGCAGAGTTGCATTTTCTTCCCAGCAAAGGCAGAACAGAATAAGCCGTTCTCCAGTAAGAACTGACCTGATGCATGAAAGCTACAGTGGTTGCAGAGGCCATTCTTTCCATAGATGCTGTCTTCTAAACTATGTTCCTCAATCTAGATCAAGGCTGTTTTATACTACAAATTGGGATTCATCTGTATTGTGGATTACCAAATCCTATGCACACCCTCTTTCTTGTTCTGATTGTGAAAGTTGATTATTAATACCATTTTCTTTTCCTTTGAAATGAAACTGGTAGATACCCCGTTTACATCTTTCCCAAATAGCAGTTCCAGTATCTCTGAAAGTCCGTCATGATTTTATATCCTCTGGTAAGCCGTGGCAGCATAATTCTCATAGCCACAGATATCTTTCAGTACTCTACCATGTGAGAAAGGTATTCATTAAGATTTAAATGCATTTACGCACAAGTAGGATCTAGATTAATATTAACCAAGGCACTACAAATGGATTACATAAGCTTCTTTGGTACTCTGATTTTATCCCTAAAGAAGCCACCAACATACGAGCAAATGTTTAATACTTGAATAGAGGGGGATCCTGCTTTGATAAGCAATCACAGAGCTGCTTGGAGACAGTTTGCATAGGCAGATGTATCTGCCTTTTTTTTCCTGGATTCCCTGCCCCCAAAGCTGTATTGCCTGCATTCCTCAGGGAACTGATAAAATCTGCATTTTGCATGTTTTAAGCCTTCAGGGCGATTCATTACAATTGCAAATATTTCCAGGCACCTCCACCACACTGGTCCATTGCAGAGTGCTTTCTGCTCTCTGGGTAGCTTTAGCAGTTAATCAAGTGAACTACAGCTCTGGTCTATAAACTGAAATGGCTATTGAAAGGGGGTGGAGGGAAGTATTTTAGCCTCTTCTTTCTGTCCTCCAGCACCTCACAAGGAGAGATTCTTGTGAACTAATTCCCCAGCTGTTGTATGGGAGGAAGGTATCCTAGTTTCTAGCCATTAGCTTCCTGCCTTCCACCCCCTTCAGCTCCTGCCCCCCTTTTCCCCTACACCCTTCCCCCTCTGGTAAATGTTATTTTGACCTTTTTATTTTGTAGTGGTTCACTGGCTAAATTTAGAACAGAAGCAGTATCGATTAAAAACATGGTCCCTGCTGTTCTGGGAGTCTAGTCTAGCTCTTCAGTGGGAGGATAGATCTGGACACTAGCACTGGACCAACCTTCCTTCCCTTTTCCTCCCAGCCACCCCCACCCCAAACAAAGCAGCTGTCTGCTACTTCTTGGCATTTGAATCGTCTGATGAAGGGGGTCTGTTACAGGACATAAACATGATCTGTTCCAGATGGCCATATTTTTGTTTATCTAATGCATTTTTTTAAGGCTCTGTAGGAAGGGGTTCCCAGTTCTTTAAATAGATTTTTTTTTTTCTTCCCCTCTCTGAGGTTAGGGACATTATCCAAGCCTTCTTGGTAACACAAACATCCTGCACTGCTTGTGGTGATAGACCTTGGCATCATCCTGTCCCACCACTTCTTTTTGACCAGCAGGGGTGATGATTATTTAAGTGACAAGAGCCAATAATTATTTTACATTTTTAGTACATACGCTGTCTACATTACTTACAGATATTTCAGAGTTGTGGTGTTTCAGCAGAAGGAAAGGAGAATATATTCAAGAACGTGTTATGGCAGAGACAAAGAAAATCTTCATAGGAAGATGTAGCTGAACTTTGCTCATCCTGTCCCTCCAAGGCTTGTAGATTCTCTCTGTACAACTCACATCTGGCCCATAAGTTTGAGTCTCTACACTGAGGGCGTCTTTTTGCAATTAATATCAAAATTCACATCAAATTCCAAGGAAGGTTTTCGTGTACAAATCTTGGCTATAGAGTAAAGCCACTTTACACCTCTTACTATTTCTTTTGTGGTTTGGTAATATTCTGTACATTCAGTTTTCCTTACTATTCCTGTTCAGGTACCCCAAGACATTCTGTGGGTTTGGTTACAAACCAACTCTTTGCGCATATTTGCGGAAGGATCACTCCCCTCCTTTCATAGGTATTCGATATCCACCATCTCAGGAACACTTACAGCCCATCTGGATCCTGTTGGTGATGCCAGATATTATACAGTTACAAGATCTGCTGAACTGTTACATCCAGGAGATTCCTCCCCTGCTGGTCCCTTCAGATAAGAGACCACTGCCCTGTTCCCAGGTCCAGCCAGAAGTGAGGCTGAACCTGCTCCCATGCACGCACCCAGACAGTACAGACAGGTATGGCTATAAACACCAGCACGGGTAGGAGGACAGTACCTTTACAGACATCCACAAACAAACAGCATTCACATGGAAGAGGAAGACCACAAGTGGCCTAATCCTTTTCCTGCTCATCAGGTAATCAGGCTTGAAATCTGCTAGCGTGTCATGTCCTCCCTCAACTGATATTCATACTCACATTCATGGATCTGTCCAGTCTATCAGACCTTGAATCCTTCCAGTGTCCGTATCCAGCCCTGTTTTTTTTTTTTTTTAATCCAGCCTCTGGTCAGGATCTTGAGTTTCCAGATTGCGATTTCCTGCAGTTCACAGGCTAGTCTGACTTGAAGTTTATTGGACAAACTCACTTGGAAACTATTTAGGAGCAAATAGCATTTGAGAAGATGAGATGGGCTACAGTCATCAGGCACAGCAGCCTACTGACCTGTAGCCTGCTAACATGCAGTCAGCCCCTTTTATCCCCATCCCTTCCTGTTCCCCAGGGTTGTTCCTCCCCTCTTCACCTTGATCCCTCCCTTTCCCCGCCTTTGATCATTCCCCTAATCATCCCATAGGTTTTCGCACATTCCCACATCCCCTGCTTAAGACATCCTACTAGTAAGTTTTACCCACTCTCACAATTTCTCTCATATCCCGTACGAAGCTTTCTCTTTGCTGCAGGACCTGTTCTGGTAACTCTTATTAATGTTGTTTTCCTACCTCTTACAAAGTTTCTGGTTGATTTTCTTCAAGGTCACACTCAAGCCCATCCATCAGTGCCCCAGGAGTTCTGTTCTTTGTTACTTTCTTATCTGCAATGTGTTAGAGTTTGTGTATCTGCATACCTAATTTATTACCTCTCCTGTTCCTTATTTGTTGTTTATGCTGAATAGCCAATTAACAAATATCCTTACAGTTTCCTGTTTACTTTCAGCTGCAAAAACAAATTAAAAGACACTTAAGAAAGCTGCACATAGTGTTTGCAATGATTTCCCCCCCTCCCCCGCCATATCCCAGTTGCTGTAATTATCACAAAGATATTTAATGATTTGGGGCAGGAAGGAAAGTTTGTGAAAGTACCTAGCTGTTAAGATGCAAATGTCACATTATTTTATTTTCCCTTAATTATTTGATGTAGAGTTGGGAGGGGTATATTTAATGTTTTTTTTAATTGTATATTTTAATGAGGGTGATTCATGTGCTTTTATTTTCTTCTGCTTCTTTTTCCCCCTGTAATTCTCTGTACTAGTTTATTACTTTAGAAAGAAAATTAAAAGGATCCATTTTCTTTTGGGCATCTGTTTTGTGGCTGCTGCCTTTTGCTTCTCCTTAGTGGCTTAATGTTGGTGTATGGGAGTGGAGGCTTTAAAGCAAAGCTTTCCTGCTGTAGGAGGAAAAGTTTTACCTAAGGCTATCTGTATAAAAATAGAAGAATCCATAAGACGTTTATTTCATGGTGGAGTAGGTAGCAGTAGGGATCAAGGATAGCTTTTAAATGAAAGACAACCCCATAATTTAGAACTGTTTTGCTGCTCACAGTTTTTCTAGTTTCTTCTTGTTGCCTTACTTTGTTACTCTTATCACCCTTCTTATTTTTTCCCTTCATGATGCATTTTGTCTTAAATTAGAATGCAAGCACCCCAGGGATGGATGCTAACCACCTATGTATTTTTTTTGACAACACAGAAGTAGCTCCCTCCTCTGACTGGGAGCTGTGGATAATTTATAATATATCTAATAGGAAGAAAACACACATCTTTCAAAGTGCAGTCTGGCTCATGACCTAGGTCATGTGGCTTACTGCTATCTGGATGACCTCAAGACTTAATGTTTACCTTTGCAGTTGTCAATGAGGACAGGCTGCTCCTGAGGGAGGTGAGCAGGGAGCAGAGGGTGACTCAGCCCAGGCAGTGCCCTCCCTGACCAGGGCTCAGTTCTGCAGCACCTGAACACAACAGGCAGGGGCAGGTGCTGGTAACAGGGCCCATCAACAGTCCCAGGCAAGGCAAAGGGGAGAAGCAGGTCCAGCAGCCATCCAGGGAGTCTGGTTAGGAGCAGCAGATGATGGGGCTGAAGTCACTGCTGCAGGAGAGGTACGAGGGCCATCCAGGAGACAAAGCCAGACACAGAACTGGAGACACATAAACCTACAGCACAACCCCAGAAGGGAACAGGACCCTCAGGCTGAGCTTAAATGGGCCCATGGGCAAAGGGTGTGGGGGTGCCCCAGGTGAGACCACTCAGGGCAATTAAGGCCTGTTAGCCCTGGCAGCAGTATCCCTTACAGGTAAAACTGTTTGAGGAAGCATCAGTATTTCCAGTATTTTCATGTGAGGAAATAAGCGTAGAGAAATCAGAGCCCAAATGAGCTTGTTTTCTTTGTAGTTTCTTTGATTTAATGCACTTAGTCCTGATGTAGGAGAGGCTTAAAAGGCTGGTATCTACTGTAGAAATAATTTGGAATTGGGTGTCGATTGTTCTGAAAGTTAAATGATAAGAAAATTACAACATACTTGTACAAAATAAGGACCAAATGATTAACAACTCTTTTTTTTTTTTAACTAAGTGGCATTGTGATTAAGTGAACGGAGCATGCCTCTTTTTTTTATTTGCTTTCTTTTGACACTGATGAACCATCTCACTGCACAGACAACTCCGTCTGTGCTCTGCATGAATAGCTGTTAAAATTTGTAACAATGAGGGTAGCAGCTTTTGAATACCTACTTTTGTACAGTTTCCTTCTAAAAGCCAAAGATAAAGGAAGTCCATTGCATACAGTTGCTTGCTGGGCAGCTGCAGAGTACAGGACCTTTCCATCAAGGAGTTTCTTAGAGATAAGGAGTAGTGACTTCAGAGTTATGGTTTTGGTTTATTGTTTTTTTCCATTTTTTTATCCATGTTTTTCTAAATATTTTCAGAATGTGAGTATAGGACTAAGTCTGTTTAACAGAATCTACAGCCACATAGATTCTATATGTGTTTTTGGGGGGCACTTTCTCTGAAATGTGGAGTATGTGTCTAGTCTGTTACAACTGACCCCATTCAGACTTTCTCGTCTCCAGAAGTTTAATTCCATACAGGGCAGGGATTTGAGATCAGGTTTGTCAAAAAAAGGTTATGGACTTCACAGAAAAAAATTAGTTCAGTCCATTGCAAAAGTTGGGATGCGTTACTTCCTAACACTCAGCAGTACATCCTTTCTTAAATCAGACTATTTTACTATGTGCTGCTGTGGCACTGCTAGTGGAAAAGACAGTCTCATTCTGTGTCTGAGCTGTGAAGGTGAAGAGGAATCCAGCATTATATCCAGTAGTGTGACAAAAGCTTCAGCTTTGAGATGTTGTCAAGGGGAGGGAATGAGTAATCAAGGCGCATGCTTTGCTGCTCTGAACTTGATTAAATATGGGAATACTTTCAGGAGAGAGGAAAGGCATTTCTCTGCCTTCTAGCTCCGTTTGAATTCAGGTTTCTTTTTTATAACTCAAGATGTTTATGAGTTACCCAGAAGTAATTTTTGCATTGGCAGAGCCACTGATGTTAGGAATAGCAAAATCTGCTGGACTGAATGACCTGGGCATTTCTCACCTCCTGGGTCTGTTAAGATGAGAGCTGCTCCCCATTTCTGATCTTAGATCCAGCCAGTAATGAGGTTTAGTGCAATTTTCAGATAGGTACACGCACACGCGTGCGCGCTGTACAGATGTGACTGGTGACAAGCAGATTAACGCAGATAGGGTGCTGGTACCTTCCCACACATAAACACGGACTGCAGAAGTAGCCTGCTCCTGTTTCTAAGGATTGCTGCTCAGAGAAAACCTTCCATGGGTTTCTCCAATATCTAGCCCCACACCTCTCATGCTGCTTGCCAACTGGTCTGGCATGGCGTTCACTAGTATGTGACACACACACATGTACACACACCAAAGCGTGCTATCACACAGGAGATAGTTGTGAACAATGTTTCATAAGAAGACAGGACAGACTGTGGTGGTTAGGCACAGGGCTTGGCCAGACAAGTGAATTGACCTGCTTCCTGCTTACATGTGATGGGCCTCTTTTATCTCCCTCTCTCCATATTCCTGTGTTTGTTCTGCCCCGATCTCCCTTGATCCCCTTGATCCCTTCCTTTTCCCACCTTTGGCCTTTCTCTTAAACAATGCATAATAGGTCCTGTACAATCCCCCACATTCCTTGTCATCTTCAAGGAATGCATCCCAGAATAAGTCCCATACCCCCTTATGCAACAGTCCCCTTTACTTTGCATAGTATTCTGGAGTTTTTTCTGCTGAATCCCCTTAGTGGTTGGGTTTCACACTAAGGACAATGGCTTTAATTGTTCGCCTTTGATGGTCTTAAGGATAACTGATTTGGACAGATGATGCTGTCTGTCCCCCCCACCTCTTGTCATCCCAACCTTGTTCCTCTGATCATTATCTGCCTGTTTTGAATAGACATTAGCTAGACATCTTTGCAAATGGTCTCTTGCTTGTTTTTTATTTATTAAAAGGCCAACTTTCTTCGCTAAATGTTTAAAGCCAATACTTAAAAAAAAAAATACCTATATCAAAGGCTGAGCATGGAAAACATTTTCTTGGAAGGTTCCGAGAGTGCAGTATAGTATCAAGCGATAAAGGATGAATTAAAAAGAAAATATGAGATAGCCTAAGTAGCCTTCAGTATGGTCTGCAATGGTCCAGAACTTATTTGTTAAAGAAATGAGCCCTTTATAGATATTTCACAAATGACAAATCCAAATGATACATTCTGTGTCATTAATGTAAGCTGAAAAGTTGCCATTTACTTTGATGGCAATACTTATCTTTTGTGTCTCCTACAAGAGACGATAGGGGGTACTCCTACAAATAGGGGGTAATGGAGTATGTTTAGAACCTTTGTAATGATGTGTGCTATCCTTCACCTAACCTTCAATATCTCTTTCCAGCTGCTGGTTCAGTTTGTTCAGAATACTTCTATTCCACTGGGGCAAGGGCTGGTGGAATCGGAGCCAAAAGACATCACCTGCCTTTCTCTCCTTCCTGTTACTGAGACCTCAGAATGCAACAGACTCATGTTGCCAGGTAAAATCTATGCAGCAGATCTTTGTGAAGATGGTGTTTATAATGTGTTTTTATTGCACCATTGTGGTGTGTCATCCCTGCCTCTCACTGATAATGCATTCCAGTGATGGAGCAACAAGTTCAGAAGGATGACTGAAGCTTTTCTCGTTTAACAGTGAAGTCTGATTAGTTAGAAATTTCCTTCCTCCCCCAATCTCTCTCAAGTTTTTTTTCTAGAAAAATAATTTCATAGGCATCTTTTTGTCATAGTATTTTTATACTTTTTATTTTCTCTGGTTTGACTTTCTTCACTAGATGATGAAAGAGATCTCACTTCTCCAAGTCACACTAATTCTTCCAAAGATGTTTCTTCATCTGCTGTCTTGAGGAGCCTCCAGGTAAATGTGGGCCCTGATGGAGAGGAAACAAGGGCACAGAATGTACAGAAACCATCTGAACTTCTGTCATCTTCAGAGACTTCCAGTTTATTGCAAGACCTCCAGCCCAGTGACAGCACTTCATTTATTCTTCTCAACCTAACAAGAGCAGGTAATTCTCCTTCTGTTTGTCATCTGGCTGGATATGTCTCAGACAACAGAATGCAGGAGATACAAGTACATCTCTGTCCCTGCTGCTTATGAAGGGGAAAGATCGCGAAATTTGCTGGGCATTGTTGGATATTTCAGCAGCATTTAAACATCAACAGCTTCCTCCAATGCAGAGGTCAGTGAAGACTTTTTCAGTGCAGCTATTCCATCTGTGCCATGAATGCTAGCCTTTGGGAAGCAAAAGAAATTTCCCTCTTTCGTCTATTACATTATCCTTCTGTTTGATGAAGTTGTCTTCTTTTCTAGGGCTGGGCTCTCCAGCAGAGCACTTGGTGTTTGTTCAAGATGAAGCAGAAGATTCTGGGAATGACTTTCTCTCTCATGACAGCACGGACAGCAGTACCCCATGGTTCCTACGAGTGCAAGAACTGGCCCATGACAGTTTAATTGCTGCCACTCGGGCACAGCTCGCTAAGAATGCCAAAGCAAGCAATAATGGTAGGATATCTCCTGATTCTGTCTCAAAAGTTGAATGTTCCATACGAGACCCCTAGTTTAATCTTGTTTTTTCCTCTCTCTTTCACTCTCTATTGCTCTTAAGCTATTCTGATGTGTCCTCAAATCATCAGTGACAGAGAGTTATACAGAACAATCATGTAATTTTTCTGTAATATAAATAGGTTCCTCAGTTTTTCTCAGGGAATGAACTTCAGTGGAGCCAGTACTTCCATTGCAGTCCCCATATTCTCTGGTACATTTAAAGAGTGTCTTCTTTCTGACTGAAGCTGTTTGTATCTCAACTTTCATTTTCACTTTCAAGTGTATTTTTAATGCATACTGTAACTTAAGGTTTCTTCTTCATAGCTCCCCTAGGTTTCAATATCAGCTTTCTGAGGAATACGTAATTGGACTTAGTCACATGCTTTGTGACAATAATTTCAATAAATAATTGCAAACAAATGCAGTATCTCTTTTTTACCTAAGGTGTTTTTAAAAATAGTTATCCTGGCTGCTACTTAAAATTGGATGGTTGCTACTGACATAGAGACCATTTTTACAGTTTTTGATGTGTTGGCTTTCTATTCTTCTTGTATAAGCCTTATCTGGTAGTGGCTGGTCTGATATGGGTAGCTTGCTGGCAATAGTTTATGGGCCTGGTAAGGTTTGCAAATCTCTGTCTGATCCTTGTCATGGGCTGGGTAGCTGCATGTAGGACACAGTAAACAATTAGTAGCCAGGCACACATCTACTGTATAGTCCCGTATCTTATATGATGTTGCTTTTATCTATTAAATTTGACACATTTTAGTCATCTGTAACTTTTTTATATTTTGGTGGGCTTTTCTTCCAGGTGAAAATGTTCATCTTTGCTCAGGAGATGGGCAACCGAAAGACTCTAGCCCCATTCCTCATTTGTCTCGTGTGGAAAGGAAGCTGAAGTGCACAGTTGAAGGCTGCGATCGGACATTTGTGTGGCCAGCTCACTTCAAATATCATCTGAAAACACACCGGTGAGCAGAATAAAGCTATATGTTGTCCTGACTTTGAAAAACACATGCTCTGTATTTGGGATAGCATTATTTTTTGACATCAGCAAGCTGTGAAGACCTGGTATTACTCTAAGAAATACTAGGCCCATTGCTTGCTTTAGGTCAGTTATGTTGAAACATTTTGACCAGGTTTAGATTATTTTTACAGGTTCTTTTTAGTATTGGATTTAGAATATTTGTATTTTAACAGGTGCTCAATGAAGACAATTAACCATCACTATTTACATACATTACTTGTGTGGTATAGTGAACATTATAAAATGTGGGATGCCAGCATATTTTATATATCCTTGAACAAAGTTGCTTGTTCTAAAAAAATGACCATCATCTTTTCTAACTGAGAAATTATCGGTCTGTACGGTAAATTGTAGATGAGCAGCTTGAAAGCTGGGAAGGACTCCAACAGATATGAGTCCATCATTTTGCCCTGAGGCTGGGCCAGTGGTAATTGTATTTGTTATATGTACACATACAATTATTTCTGAACTTCTAGTGACTGAAAATCTATGACCTTCCTGTATAATCTGTTGCATTGCTTTCCTACATCTTTCCGAGTCAGTGTACATCTTTTCTAGGCAAGGTAATATGATGGAAAGATATTACCTGAATTACTTCTTCCAGTGGACAACCCAGACTCTGGCTACATGGTAGTTCCTTAGGACTAATTTAGGTCACTCACTTTGGTTGAATTTCTTTATTTTCAGAATTAATTCATATTGGTGTAAACATTTCTGCTTTTTATTTCGTCAAAGAAAAAAGAAGTTGAGTGTTCATGAAAAATGCACTAAATTTGGTGGTTACGAAACAGCTATTTTGTTGCTTTGCAGGAATGATCGCTCCTTCACCTGCCCAGCAGAAGGCTGTGGAAAAAGTTTTTATGTCTTACAGAGGCTGAAGGTGCACATGAGAACTCACAATGGTGAAAAACCCTTTGTGTGCACCGAGCTGGGCTGTGGGAAACAATTCACAACAGCTGGAAATCTGAAGAACCACCTGCGAATTCACACTGGTGTGTTTTAGACTTCACCTATTCGTGGTCTGCAGAGGTGGGGTCTTTACTGAGGAATAAACCACTCCCTCCTCCATCCTCAAGCTCTTGAGAATATTATGCTTGTTTATCTGTGGCCTTCCTTAATGTCCCTTTTCTATCAATTCACATTGATCTGTAGGACAGATTAATCAACAGTTTACCCCTTCTACTATCCTGTATAATTTCACACAGGTTTCACCCTTCACATACTGTATGATGATGCCGTGCTCACCTCAGACACGTGCTCTGAAGATCTCTGTTCCCACTTTGAGTTGTTTGATTGGGGGTGGCGGGCATCTCTCTTTTGGGAGAAAATAGACCATTCCCAAGGGAATAGCCAGTGAACACCACTGCTGTAATTGTTTTTATAAAGTTGTTTTAATTTCCTGAGAAGCACAATGGCTTAGATGTTTCTTCAATGTGGAGTCCTGGTAGACAGCTGTAGCTGTACTGACATCTGGCTGAATCTGACTATCTTGTGTTATCTATGCTGCTTGTAGAATGACAACATTTGGAAAGTTTACAGAAGCGAGGAGCATAGTGGAATGCATATTAAAAATATAGCAGCAAAGTCTAATAGAAGAAGGCAATAGTTAGAAGACAGCATTTTGGCATGCAAACTGTTCTGTTTGTGGTAATGCTAATTCGGGATGTTACCATATATTGGAGCCTATGTACTCTTAACTGATACTCGGCTTTTTATATTAAATAAAACAAGAACCTTAATTTCATAGTGCTGTATTTTATATATGGTTTGTTTATGCTGTCTCCTGTGCAGAATTTGATTCTGCCATGTCAGTATTTTTAGAAGTTGGCGTACCAGCCAAAGTCTTGACAACTGCATAGAGTGCTTTAGGTGCTTTTATCCTAGGAAGATGTTTGAGAGAGCTGCAAAAATTCCTGCTGAAATGATCAGCAATTTTAGTCTAAGTTAGCAAAGTTGATAGTGAATATTTGCTTGTTTGTTTTCTAAGCCTCGGGGTTAACACACCACTGAAACAAATGGCCCAGTTCAAGCCTCTCAGAACATTGTTAGAGATTTGCTGATAGCCCATGAAGGTTGCATTACAGCTGGTTAACATTTCAAAATAACCTTGACAACTGTGAGAGCACAAGGCATCTCTAGTAAAATGAAATCTCCAATTATGTGGGCTGCCAACAGCCGTGTATGCTTTCTGCCTTAAACACTACCGTATGCTAGGTACTTTGTAGATACACATGGAAAAAAAGTTGCTATTTTAAAGCATTTGCAGTCTAACTAGAACACATGGTTTGGGGGCAGATGTTGGGATGTAGTGAAAAGTAATATATGCCAATAATAAAATTTTGAATGTGTAGTAACAGTAACCATAGTTTGTACAGTTTTCTTTTGCACTTAAAGCTCCCAGCCAAAGCACAGATAAAGTAAACAGGCCCAGGTGACACGTGTGCAATCCTCCATGACAGAGTGTTCTGCAACCAACAGAGTAGTAGCTTCTGGAAGAGTAAATAATAACTTTCTAAATTGCAATTTGTTCATGTGCAATTAAGAGTTTGATCAGACCAAAGTTGTTAAAGACTACAGATGTAAATAGATCTAGGGTTTCTTATAGGTGGAACTGTGTGCTGTTATTTTTTTCAATGGTAGATTTTCTTCCTTCTTTCCAAGTTTTAAATACTTTTAACGAGCAAGAATGTACAAGTAGTGTTTGGGAATCTGCTACGTGTTTCAGTTCTGTAACACCAATCGATCTGTTGAATGCTAGAGCAGATATGAAGCTGAGAATGAACAATAGGGAGAGGACTTTTGAAGACAAAATCACAGTAGAAGCCACTTTAAAAACAAGTTTACTCTGAAAGAGCTATGTATATGTTAGACAACAGAAATAGATAAAGTAGCTTAAGCTCCTATGGACTTGTTGTTACTCCGATACAGTAGTATAGAAAAAGGCTTGAAATCATACTGTTAAACATGGTATAATGAGTTCTTTAAGCTCTAGTTTTATTTAAGGCTTTATTAAAAAGGAGTTTAGAACAGATTAATTATATTACATTGCATTAGTCTAGTCATATTCCAATTTATCATCATGTAGACAAATGCAAAAATAGCTCTGAAGATATAAACAAGTAACAAATTTCAGCCTATGAGAACAAATTGTGCCTTGAATTACTGTTCCTTCACAGATAAATATAAATGACTGACACTTCTCTCACAGGTTTTTGCCCAGGTCAGCCTGATCTGAAATAAAGTATAGAATCTGATATGAGGGGAAATACAGTTAATGGGATTTTTGGCACTGAGAGGCAGAATGGGAACAGCATCCTGGGAGTTATTGAAGCAGAGAGATGGCTGTTAAGAACTGCATATAGATGATATATCATATTCCAGGCACTTTCGTATTACTCTTTTGGTATTTATGCACTTGGAAAATCTATTTAGAAACAGAGGATCCTTTCTTGCCTTTCAGTTAATGATGATCTAAGAATATTTCAGAAAGAATTTGATTGTTTCCTCTTGAAAGCTGATAAAGTGAATGCTTTAAAAGACTTAGGAAGTGTATGTGTTGTTTCTGTTGAACTTTGTTGCCTGTAAGGACAAAAGGGAGAATGGGCTAGGGATCTTCAGGCTGTTCTCAGGGACTGGGACAAACAGATCGAGTTGTGATCCCAAAATATAAGAACTTACTTTTCCCTTGTAGGGGAAAAACCCTTTCTGTGTGAAGCACAGGGATGTGGTCGCTCCTTTGCCGAGTACTCCAGCCTTCGGAAACATTTGGTTGTCCACTCAGGTAAGAGTCTTCATCTGACATGCTGTGACCTATCTGAGAAAAGATTTTTACCATAGGACTTAGATTTGACTTTCTTAAGAAAAAATCCCTGTTTTCTACAAAAATTCTGGTTGTACTCTTTGACAGCTTCTTTTGTGGTACCTATGGCCTGTACACTTTAATGTCTTCTGTTGTTTCTGGTTCTAAATGTTATGTTTCTGACTTCAAATTACAATTTTAAAATTAAGAGTGTTTCTAAGATGTCATGAAGTTGGATATTTGCTTCATAGCTGCATTTTCTTATTTAAAAGAGAGAATCTAGCACCTCTTCACATTCATCAAAACCATTCAGTCTCTCATGAGTGGATTTCTGCCATGGGTAGGGTTTTCCTTTTTTTAGTACTATATACTTGTAATCTAATGCTACAGAACATTAGATGGGCATTTCACAAGTGTTTCAAAGCTTCTGCCTTCTGTTTTGATTGATCTATCTTAAATATCTTCAGCATGTGATAAATATGGCTTGTTTGAGGAAGGGGAGCAGCTTTTGGGAATACGTGAGTTCTCCATGCTTTTTCTTTCCGTGTCTTCTTGGCTTCCACGCTGTTGAGTTCACACTTATGGATATCATACTTGGTTGCAGATGGGGGGAATGATAGACTCCTCTGTCTAACCTCTGTGGTAATCCTTTCACATTGACAAGTTATCATCCAGTGTCTGCTCAGTAATACAAACCAGGTACTGCAATTTGTTGTGTGATGGCAGGTTCACCTCTGCTTCCTTGCTTTTGTCAGTTTGTATTCTAGGTATGAGACGTCAAATATTTGCATGTCACTGAGTAAGAGATTCCAAATAATTTGTACCCTCCTATAAATCAGACTTGAAAATGTTATGTTACTCTTCAGACTTGAGTTTTCCAACAGCTGGCAATATGGTGTCTAAAACTCTTCTGGAAGCTTACCTCTCTAGGAAACAGGAGTATTTCTCACTTTTTTTTGTTTGGTTTTTTTTTTAATGGATAATTAGCATGAAGGGTGTCAACAGCCATTTCAAAACAGTGCTATTGACTCGGTTGATGAGATTTTTATTCCCAATTTGGTAATTCCTGGGATATTTTCCCCCTTCTTCTCCAAGGAGTGAAGCCCCATCAGTGCCAAATTTGTGGGAAGACATTTTCCCAGAGTGGCAGCAGAAATGTGCATATGAGGAAACACCACTCCAGAATTGGAACAGCTGGCAGCAGAGAGCGAGAACAGCCAGGTAAAGAAGGCATTCACTGTAGGGGAGAAGTGCAGGAAGGAAGTAATGGATGGTCAAAGAGAAGGGAAGAGGGACCACAAGACAGTAAGGAATAAAAGACTAAATCCTCTAAATCCTTCAAAATCCTTCTAAATCCTCTTGGAGATGGGGATGGATTACTCACTCTCCCCTTTTCTAGGATAGAAGACAAAGGCCTATTTCTGTATTGTGGTCAAGGGGCAGACAGGTTTATTATTTTCAAAATTAGCATGAATCTGATACTTTTTTTTTACTTTGAATTTGTGCCCTTTGTTATATATTCTTGTTGTAATAAGCCTGTTTTCTTTATGCTGTGTGAACTATTTAAAGAGAAAGCCAAGCCTGCATGAGATCCTGCCATACTAACATTCAAAACAATAAATATAAGAGTTATCACCCATTGGAGCTCCGGATGGCCATAGAGTAGGAACTGATAAAGTAGGTGCCTAATAAAGAAGTCTGTGTGACTTGGAGGGGGGACAGGGATTGTATCAAATGTTGCAGTATCATTACATCATTTTGTTTTACCCTTTTTTTCACAATAGAGTCACTGATGGGCAGCAGTTTGCTGGAAGAATCTACAGTGCATAGTAAGAATCTCATCTCCATGAACTCTCAGCCCAGCCTTGGTGTTGAGTCTCTGCATCTGCCAGACACTGAGTCTATTATCGGAGTAGAGGAGGGTGAGACCAGCTGCTCTTTCTTCCGCCCTCTTATATGTGGTGACTGAAGTGGGATCGACCATTCCTCCTAGAGACTCACCATGTTGCAGTGGGACAAGTGAACATTGCTTTAAGTGTGCACAGAGCAGGTGGGTAGATGGAGAATGAATCATAAAACTGGAGTTGGAGAAGACCTACAGGACCAAGTTTCTCTCTTGCAGAGCTTAAAAGGTGAAGTCTGCTGCTTAGATGTCATTTAGCCCATGTCGTGGAACGCCATTTCAAAACTGTTTATGCAGTCCATTCTCCTAAAGCCTAAAGCGTTTGTTTTGCTGGAGCACTTAGAAGCCCCAGTTAAGGACCAGGACCTCATTGTGCTAGGCACTGTACAAATATTCAGTATCTTGAGCAACAGGCCTTCCATCCTTTACCTTCAGAGACTATATTCTAATACATCTCACTGTCAGAAGCTGACTTAATATCTGAAATAAATGTACTACTTGATATCATTTAATTACATTTGCTGTGTTCTTTTCCAGTTGCTTTTTCCTTGAAAATTTGCTTGACATGTGCTCGATAAATGAGTCTACCATGTAGATGTTTTGATTTTTTATTAACTTAAAAGACTTTCTTCCAAATTAGCATTATTAAGAATGCAGAATTTTGCTAAGATGCTATGCACCTGTTATGGCTCCTATGTGAAGGTAATGCTTTGAGTTTCTATTGCTCCCCAGCTGAATGTAAAAGTAGTGCTGCTCTTGGTAAAGGTATTATAATTTGGAGGTTCTTGCAGAAGCTTCACTAGGTGCCTGTGAGTAAGGATCTGATGAAGTTTGGCTACCATCTCGTTAGCTGACCACCACCTTAACAAGGAGATGCTTTAGTGAGATGTCTTCTTTCCTATACTAATTTTATAGGTCAATTGAACAGGCTGTAATTCTTTTAACTAAAAATAACAAACATTTTCATATGATGCAAAAATCCAGAAGAAAAGTGGAAATTCTTTATTTCCATACAATTTTTGAGGTGTATTAAGAGATTAAGAATCAGAGATGTAATCCTACTTTCAGAACAACACTTTATTTAGTAAGAAAGGTGCCTAGTGAGTTTCAGTTACTTGGTTTGATGCTTTTACTTTCATCAGCATTTCAGCATTTTCAGTTTAGGGACCAATACTAAGGACCAATAACCAAAACTTGTGCTTATCTGTTACTGTATTCATGCAGGACACTTTAGTGTTTCTTAAAGGCACATAGTATATCATACATTAACTATATTCAGACCTTTGTACTTCCTTTCTTAATGTTTTCCTTTACATCTCACCTACTTGGAAATTTACTTTTCCAGCATCACCAAGTATTATTATGGAAATTAGCAACCAGTTTTAGCCAAGACCTCACAGTTTATAGATGTGGATTTGAAGTCTAAAATAGCACAACTTGAGAGAGGTGAAAAAATAGAGGGGTTGAATCTGATTTATTGGAAGGCCAAAAGCCGGCAATGGAATCTCTGTAACAGTTTTACCAATATTTGCTGCTGGGGATTGTTTTTGATGAGCTATACAGATTTTGGCAAAAGGCATTGCAAGGTTAAATATATCCTAGTTGGAGGTTTTTGGTTTTTTTTTTTTTTTTTTTCCTTTTTTTTTCGACTTCTTAGAAAAGACAAGATTGGCCGAAGAGGAGGGAGAGGTAGCATTATAAATGATTAGTATGCCAGGCGGAGGTAAAAGGATCTTTGGTAGTTGCTCTGGTCATAGTGAATAGTCATATGGTCTTGTTAAAACACCTCCTGTATTCAGCAAAATAGTCTATGTGTTTTGGGGAAATCTCAAGCAACAGCAAACTTGTCAGAACAAAACTAGTTTCTGATTCCTTCGTAGAATATTTTTAAAATGAACAACCTTTTAGATGGTTGCTGTAATTCTAAATTTGATTACAAATCTTAAAAGTTCCTTACCAACCACTTTGTAAGGGAAACAAATTCAGTTTCTGCCACATCTTTGGCTCTGCTTTCTGTTTTCTTTCAATTACAGGAATGCTCAACCTTGGTTACAAGCAAAATCTGATTGATAGTTGATGCTTTTCAGCCATACCAAGTGCTTTAAAATTTTAAGCTAAGGTTGGTGCTAGTTTCTAAGTTGATTTCATCAGAAAGATGAGCACTGCAGAAACTGCTGGCTGAACTGGTTATAGTTAAGGTGGTTTTGAGCTTGTATGATGTGCTGTAACTGTAGACTTTTTTCAATAAGCTTGATAGAGCAGGTTAGCAAGTCAATTGCTGGTGACAAAAATAGTACACATTCATGCAGGATACAGAGGATAGGATAATCTTTTTATATAAAGTGTTAAGCATCGCTTGGATGTGTTGACTTTGTGGGTTCAAAAGGAAGAAAACAACAGTGATATAGCAACTGAAGATGGAACCCATAAAGTAAAAAAACAGAATGCTGTGTGCAAGGCCTGTGGAAGGAGATGTGAGTCTTGAAAACAAAGCACATTCTGAGCAGGCCTATTACTTATATTCTCCTGGACCAAAACTCAACTGTAGTGTCAAAATGGTCTACAAAATGCAGAACATGACCATGTTTCAGCCACCAGGAACCTAAATTCAGGAGGTGCTGAAACAGCACATGAGAATTCCTGGGTTTGTCATTAGAAGGCTTTTGGAGGTGGGAGGTTGGGGTTTCCCAAACTCCAGCACTTGGAAGATATTAATTATTACTTGATGAAGTACAAGTTAGTCTTCCTGCTGTGACTTTTTTAATACTAAAATTGTCTTATTCCTGAATTAGTACTTTACTGTGATACAGGTACTAGTAAATACAGATCAAAATGTATGTTAATTTCCTCCCACTGCTCCACATATTTTCATACAAACCCAAGTGGGCTGTAGACCAGAGACTCAGAGCATGGGAGAAATCTTTCTTTCCTTCTTCTTTCAGCATGACAGGGCATGGTGACAGTATGATCACATCACTGCTCTTTTCCGTGGGATACAGGAGAAAGAACTGCCTTTGTGTGCCCTACACAACTAAACCTATGTAGAAACTGGTACACTAGTAACATTCTTCCTTAAACCCTCCCTGGTTCTTAAGCCTCCTCTCAGGGGAGAAAGCCTGTACAGGAAAGGAAGTGCCTCCCAAATACTTGGTAATCATCTCCCTAGTGAAGGATGGTATTTGAATCTGGGGTACAGCATTCGGCAGATGTGTTGCGTAGAAAGCTCAACTAGAAAAGGAGAAAAAAAGAGGAAAACCACAAGCCTGTGCTTAGATTTGTTGGAGATTCTTTGGGTCAGCAAGGATTGCTGCAATGTAATGCGTTCAGCAACGTACCAGCATGAACTGATCTCTGTGGACGTGTAACATAGCAGCCTGAAGCCCTGGGACTGTAAATTCTTGAATCTAATGCTTTGTTATGATTTAAAATGTTATGATCTCAGTTTTGTATCTTTATCTAATGTGCAAGCTGTTACAGGTACTGTATTTCTGATTTAATGATGAGGTGGTGGTGTTATGGTGTAAGGAGAAATAGATTGAGCTAATGAAGATGAAAAAAGACACAACTTTCATTTAAGAAGTGAGGAAAAGACTGATAAAGAAATTAGACAATACAGAAACACTGATAGCCATTTTAAAATCTTTTAATCTCAAAGTGCTTTAACATCATAATTCTCAAAAAATGGGTGGTAATGGTTTGTATTTTTGAGATTCTTATTACTATCAGGTAAAGGAAGATGACTAATGGGTGAACTACACCATTTAAGATGCCCCAGGCATTTGAGTGTGAAACATTGACAGGTAATACCTTATCTCGCTTCCACCAAAGTCCGTCTTTGATATCACAGTAACAGTAGAATTAGGACAATAGCAATCCAAAGTGATGAATTGTTTAATTATAAACTTCTTCATAATTTTGGTTGTTTTTTTTTCAGGCCAAATTAATGACCTAAATTGGTAAGAAGTTAAAACAGAGTTTCAAATAATGGCTTATGTGAGATATTTTAATATAGAAAGACTATTGCTTTTTCCTAATGGGAGGAAGAAGCAGACCTGGTAATGACTGAATGAAGAGTTAACAGGCCAGAGAAGAACTTTCCCACAAGTCTTCTCCCAAGGTAGGTCAACTCCTGCTATTTTTGTAGAAATACCTTGTTTAAAGTCATTCTACCACAGACATGTATAAACCAAGGTTTAGCACTGCGAGGACTCTTCCCTTTCTATGCGCTTCTGTGGCATGAACACAAGGAGCTGACATGAGAGAATGCACCTCTTCAATCTTTCATATCTACTTTTATCCAGAGATAGTGCTTCAACCTTTTTAACTTGTTTTCTTGTTTGTTTGTTTGTTTCAGGCAGTCCTTTTAAAGAAAAGGAAATGGCTCACATGAGGAACACTTGTGAAGTCTATGGGAAGCTGCAAGGTTTGCTGGGTTGGACAAAATGTGCTCTAAACAACAGTCAGTCTTTTTTTCCTTTATTAAGTTCTCCCATCTCACTTACCCCAGAGCAATTATTGTCAGCCTAAAAGAGAAAGTTCCTGAGGATTAACCTGGAGAACCTTGGATTAAAAAAATCAAGAGATGATCGATGATTCTTCTGTTAGATCTTATGTTGCCGTTTCTTTTCCTCCCTGTTCCTCTTGAGGTTCTCCTTCCTGTATAGTACGGTTGTTCTTTTCACTCTGAGGCTTGGGCACTCTGCAGAAACAGTGATTGTCTAATACTGGAAATGGTTTGCAGTGCTTACTTGCTGCTTTGCCCCATGCATAAGAAATAGAGGCCCTGCCTAGCAGTCATGGAAGTTAAGACAAAGAAAACATGATGCTTAATTAAAGAGGAGTAGAGTTGATGTAATTTTGCCTACACTACATGGTACAAACCAGAATGCTTTTATGAAAAAGGAAAAGATTTCCAATCAAAGGCAAAAGAAATCTATTGCATCGTTATTATTACCTGTGAACATCAGATTCTTCTTCCAGCAAGTCAGTAGCATCGTTCCCTTTTTTCCTTACAAATTCTTCACTTAGCCCAACATGCTGGAGGGTGTGTCTGTAGCGACGCTCTGCTCCTTGACGAGCATCATGCTATGAAATTGAAACTTAAACAGTAAGCATATAGAACTGGGGCTTTCCTATAAGCCCAGTCAAGTTGTTTTAAAGTTCATGGCTGACACTTCTAATGAGAACAAGAGGACAGCAAAGCCCCTGTCCAGAATTTTTGTCTTCCATAGAGTATAATATCAAAATTGAATACTAGGAGAATGTCCCCCACATCACTCAAAACCAGAGCTCACCTTTTCCTGCTTCTGTTCTTTTTCACTTTGTTCACTTCTGTTCTTTTTCACTTTTTCACTTCTGTTCTCCTGCTTCTACAGCATTCCATTCTTAACAAAGTAGCACACTTGTGTCTGAATCCTGATTCTGACACTCAAATTGAGAATATGTGCAAAAAAGGTTTGTGAGAAATTCTGGAAGCATGTTGGTTTGTAATTTGTAAGCACTAACCACAGTGGAGTTCAATGAACAGACCTTGTGAAATAGTTTCACATCAGCTCATATTCAAGAAGTTGAAAACTAAGCATCCTGGATCCTAAATCCTCACTGCCTCCTCATAAAGCTTGCAAATTAACGTAGTTTGAAATGAGGTTTTCCAGAGGGAGTGGCCAGTTTCTAAAGATTAAGGTGTTCTATATGGCAAGACAGAAATCTTTTCTGCAGATGAGTTCATGCTATCAATACTGGTTAATTCTTACCAACCCGACAAACAGAAATGTTACCAAAGTATATCATCCAAATGTGTCCTCTGCCTCCATTAACTACTCACCTGAACAGGAAGTTTGAGCCAAGAGGATACTTCTATTGAGATATCTTAAATCAGCATATAGCTATATATTGTCAATATGTCTCTAACCAGATATCTATCAACTCTGCAAGGAGACAGAACTGAGAGAGAAAACCCAGGGAAATATACTTTATAGAAAGTAAAATTTGTGTCTACACTTTAAGTGCACTATAGATTTGCAGGTGGTACTGTGTGATGGTGAGATGTGCTGAATGCAACCACAGACAGCTGAGCTTGCAGGTGATATAAATGACAATCATTCTTGTTTTTCCAGTAGCACTAGAGTTACACAGAAAAAGTGTTCAACTGGAAAGGGTTTTAAGAAAAAAAGTTTAACATTTCTAGACTTTAGGCCATAGTATTCAGGTGCAGACTAGGCATTCATATAACTTCTGGTGTGATAAGGCCTTAATTTTGATCAGACCATATATTTTGATTGCAATATATACTAAGGATTGGAAAGCTCTACACCCAAGAAGTAAGTACGAGTGTTTTTCAAGTCATGGGAAGGAGTTTTAGTAATGCTTGGGTGGCTGTCCTATGTGTTATTTTGAGTGTAGACCAGAGACTCTAAAAGCATTTGCACCTTCTCATTCATGAGTAACTTACTAGATTTCTTAATGCCTGTCTTAAATGAAAGACAATGTATCCTGTTACCCAGAAACACTCTGGAACCTTGACCGGTTACCTTGGTGACCTGTTCAAAGAGGTATGGTCTGTTCTTGACTCGCAGCTGCATTTCTTCCAGCTCCTTTCTGTATTCCTTTGTTCTCTCTCTCATATTTTGCCTGAAATGGAAAATTTCCCTGTCTAATACAGGTTCCCTCTGACTGTAGCTGATCAGGAACCAGGAATTCTCAATAACCATTTTGTCCTTTAAATAGCTCTGGGAATTGTCCTGATTCCAAATGCTGGGCAAAACACTGCTATTGCTAGCAAGCTATGCACCCTTATCAAGCTTTACTACTAGAGAACAGAACCAGTGTTCACATTTTTACAAAATCTTGTCTTATGTGTTTTATGTGCTTTGCCAAAGGAGACACTACAGTTGGCTCGTTTGTACAAACTAGTCTCTACAAATGTTAATCTACAGGAAACTATTCTGTTTGGAAAGAGTAGTGTGGGATTGTGAAGAAACCCAAATGAATGTGGAATGGGTATGGAAGCCAAAAAAGTTAGGTTAGGAATGAAGGCTCTTAGACCCAACTCATCCTAAAGAATTATCTTATAATCCCCTGTTACCAAAGCAAACAGTTATCTCTGTGCAGAATAGGATACTGACCAGTTCTGTTTCAATTTCTCCTTGTGTGTTTCATCCAGACTTTTGTGCGGATCCATGGCTTTTGCTCGGCTGTTCACTGACTTACGGATAGCTTGACATTTCTTTTTCTGTTTCTCCAGCCAATAAATTCCTTCTTTGTCTCCTTCCTTTTTGCTGTCTTGGGAGTACCTGTATAGAAGAAAGTAAGCAATGAGCGCACTTAAGAGTGCCAGACTGCACGCTGGCTGGCAATTTCACTTTTGTAATCCTCTAAGAAGAAAAGAAAAATTTCAGATGTGCAAGTGGGAGGCAGGACAAGAATTAGCGAGGAAAGACTGGCTACAGAGAAACATTTAGGAAAAATATTGTCGATGTGATGAGGGAAAGCATTAGCTTTTTTTTCTCTATTTCAGTCATTAGTTGGTGTACGGTCGTGTAGACAAACTTTTCTACTTACCTAATAGCAGATTCCCTTTTTCTTGTTGCATCTGTAATATGCACTGGAAGAGTGTTGGAAGAGAGAGAGGAAAGTGCAGTCATAGAATGACTTTTTTGCACTGAAACCTTGGAAAGTTGCTGAGAATCCTGAAAGAAATGGAACTTTATTCAGTGTATTTATTCACAGCTCAGAATCTCCTCTGTTCTTTGTCTACTAAAGAGAACGGTTGGAGGCACGTGGGCAATGCACTCATTCTTCTCTCTTCCACCAGTAGGGATTTACATGGGGAGAGGCTGAGGGATGAGAGGGAAGGAGACATGATTAGGAGGATGGAGGTGGCTTAGCTGCCATAGCTCATCTCTTTGTATAGAAATATGTTCTCTGATTTGTCCTAGAATTCTGCAGTATTCCCAAGAAAAGGGCTGAGATCTCAGTAAAGGACATAAAATATGCATAGATAAATGCTACACATTTAAGAACTTACCATCTTAATCACAGAGAATAGTACCACCGAAATATCCACTCATCTCACCTTTATCTTTTCATTAGCCTGCCTCTGCCTGCCACGGAGATTGGAGGTTCGTAGCTTGAATGGCTTATTACGAGTTGCCTCTTTGATTTCTTGCCTTCTTACTGCTTCCCTCTGAAATGCCCAATAAAGTTCTTCAAAATCTGGTATTGTTGGATTAATCCTTGGCTTGAAGCTGAAACTTTTGTCCTGCAAGAAGCCAAGTCTTTCCTGCTTAGTTTTAGTGGCAGTTCGGGACTGAGGCTCCCTCCGACAGTTGCTAGTATCTATAGGAGCTACAGAGCTCTCAAGCAAATCCTTGGCTCTCATTTGAATGCGGATTTCTCTGTAGAGTTCAGCTTCTAATGAATCAAAAACAAAGCAATGAGAAGAATGAGTGACATAAAAGGCTGCCAAATTGTCACTGTACAGCTCTAAACTTTTTTTTTTTTATGATGGCAGCTTCTCTTATAAGAGAGAACAGGCATCTTGTGTTCTCTTTCCTTACTTTCCACCTTTCCACCCCCTCTTTCCTCTGCCTCCCAGGAAAAAAAAATAATAATCAAAGGAACACAAAGAACCACGTCTGTGTTTTGTTCTTAGGCATTAATCTCTAGATATCTCTTTTCCTCATCACAGAGTAAGTTACTGAACAGGCCTTCTCCTCCTATTCCTGTTCTTAGGGGTCCAAGGTAACTGCCCTTTGTCTTGCAGGCGTGTTAATCAAGGTTCTACTTTTCATATGGGACTTTATGTCCTTATGCTGTCTGTGTGATCCAAACAGGCTTTTCAAATGTACTTGTAATGGCTGATGTCTTTTCTATCTAGTATCCAGCAGTGTCTGTCTATACTGAAAAAGATTTTAAGTAAGGAGGATTTGGTGGATGGATCATATCTTGTGACTTCTGTGACAAACTTTCCATAGAAAGAATGTTTCAGGTGTATAATGTCAAACGGTGTCCTCTACTGTGCAACACTAAGTATTTATGAAAGTGTAGACAAAGTTGTGTTGTTTTTTTTGCTTTTAAGAAAAAAAAAATCAATACTGTTTGCAACATAAGATTTGAGTCTGTTTATGTTTGCATTGATTGAGGTATGAAATGTTTGTTCCCCCTTCCTTCTCGTATTACAGACAGAAACAAAACAAGGTTTATCCATTGCTCTCTTTTACCTTTCCAATCCCTTTAATTTATTACACTACAACATATGCTTTTTCTGATGAATACTGGTATTATACACAAGAAGGGAAACAGTAAAAAAAAAAAAAAAAAGTGTGAGAAAAGCAATGATAACTATCAAGGACTGGAGGGACTGGTTTAGCTCCTACATTCAAGTGCTAAGTCTGTGTTGTTTACTTGAAACTTGCAATTGTGAGGGCCTAAGCCATCTGAAAGAAACAGAGTACCAGGACACTTCCTTAACCATCTCTCTGACTACAATGGTCCTAGCACCTCCCTCCCCTGTTTTAGGGCTTGATAAGAAGGTGGAAAGCAACCGGGAAGGTAACTGAAAACATTAGAGAATGGCAGGAGAGACTGGACTACTGCACTATTGCTTAGAACCAGACTAATTGCCTCATTTGGGCTCAGGAAATATATTTCTCCTAGGGGTTCTGTGCAGCACAGACGGCTTGGGTGGGAGTAAAGTTACCAGTTCCAAGATACTGCATGGACCTTGGACACTTCTGGCACTACATCTGTTTTCATGCCTGTACCACACACACATCATACCAGTCCCTTTAGACTAACCAAAAGTTAGACTGAACAGCTCAATGTACCCACCTGTGCCTGGGAGTGGTGCAGAACCACCACTGCTGCCACTACCACAAGACAACTAAATTTAGGACCTTAAGGTCTACCTTAAGGGTATCTAGATGAAATGTAATGACCAGTGATAGACAGGAGACTAGACAATACCAGAGGATGTAAAGATATTGGCTTTATACTCCAGTAGTGTCATCTGGGCCATGAATTCTACCTCCTAGCATTGAGACTGCGAGGGGCAGTCAGGGAGCTGTTTTTAGAGGAAGAGCCCTGGCACTTTACCTTTGAGTTTATCTCCAAGAAGTGGGTCATAAGTAGATTTAGGAACTTTTCGACTGGCTTTCTTTGGTTTGGAGCTCTCATTTGGGGTTGCTGCTGCCAGAAACTTTTGTCTGATAGCTTCTTTCTTTTTCTCCTCCTTCTCCAGGAAACTGAAGGGCCTCTGAGTAGAAAGCAGCAGCTCCTTTCTTTTCTGTGTTGCTATTTGCCTGCGAATCTCATTCTGCTCCATTATTTCCCGGTAAAGGGGTAGAAACACATGGGCAGGTACAGGCTGTGCCCGGAATTGTTTCTGACATTCAGCTTCATCCTGGCTTTGCCTTTTGTCTCTCGGTTTGTCTAGTTCAAGAAACAGGTATGACTTCATCAACTGGGACTTTTTGCGAGCTTCCCGCAGTGTCATTTTGAAGGGCTGAGGGATGGTGATGGAAGGAATCCAGGGAGATGAAGCACTTTTTGGCCTCAAGCAGGATTTAGGAAACATGTGAGGTTTTTGCTGATCCCAGGTACTGTCCGAGGTGAGGTCAATCAAAGAACTGGATTGCCTTTTGTTACCAGATGTATGACTAAGACAAAGACATTATGAAGGGGAAATAAGGGAAATTATTAAAAATTGGAATTAAAAGAAGGGAGACGCTGTTGATTAAGAGAAAGACACTAGGCTGAGCTAGTAGTTAAAAGACAGGCCTATGCCTAGGCCTTATCCTTTTCAGGCTCTCTATTTCGCTTTGCTACCTAAGTTCATGAGCATAGCTTTGCTTGTTTTCTATCCATAAAATGGCAATTGTGACTACTTCGATCTGTAACACAATTTATTTTGCTGCTGGTACTCTATTGCCAGAAAGGCCACAAGTTAAACAGAAAGTTCTAGCTTCAAGGATATTCGACAAATCAACATAAAAGACAAAAATCGGGAGAGGCAATAAGTTAAGCACACAGATGCACAAACAAACCCTAATGATCAGAAGTTAAAGGAAGCAGTACCAAACACTGGAATTCCTAAGACATTGATGGAAGGGTGTCTACAAGGAACAACTTGAGTGCAACTTTCCAAAGGTTCAGCTGGAAGCTTTGTAGCTGAAGAGCATATAGCCAATAATGAAAAAAACAAACAAACCACAAGACTATCACGGGTCTCACAGAAACAGCAAACTTCCCATAGGATGTTTGAGGGTGATACGGGACTGGGTAGAACTTATGAGACATTTAGGGAAGGACCAAATGCAGGGAAAATGAGGGATCCTGTTGGATCAGGGAGGACCAAGCACAGGAAAACAGGGAGGAAGCAGAGGGGGCCAATCATGTGCAAACAGGCTGCTAGTCAATGTGCTTGCCAGGTGATTGCTGCACTGCTATCCTATCTCCTTCTTTATAAACTCTATTTTCTTTGTAAGAGCACGTGATCTGCTAGTGAACTTCAAGCTGGGCTAATCCTGGAGTCAGATACGAGGTCGGAGAACCGGCTGCTGGAGAGACCACAGCTCTGAAGACTGGACACCGGACAGAAACGTGTGTGGGCACGCGTGATCTGCCAGCAAATTTTAAGTACGATTAGCTGACAAGCGGAGACAGGGTCGGGACACTCGTGCTGTTCGTGTTTTAGGCAAACGCCGTTTACGTGGACGCTTGTTGGGGCCCCGTCCTGCAGTCAGTGACTACGCCCGCGGCCAGCGCGTTGGTACCACGGACACGCGCGTCCGGACGAGGTGCGCGTGTGCTCGCTGGGGCGATCCGCGCTCCGCTGCGTGGAACCGGGGAGAGGCAGCAGCAACTCCCCGGGCGTGCTGCTGGCAGCGTCCTACCTGGGCGCCCCGCACAGCGGGGCACGCAGAGCGGCCGGCTCCCGCGGGGAGCCTGCAGCGTCCTCGTCCTCCTGGCGCACGCCGGGGCCGCTCCCCAGCGCCGCCCGGTGCAGCGGCCCCATTTCCAGCAGCGGTCGCCGGTTCTCCATCCCCAGGGGCTGCGGCGACGGGGAGGCGGGAAACGCAGGAGCCCGGCCGTTAACGCCTGAGGGGGTCCCGCTATCCCTGGAAGCCGTCGAGAAGAGCTGCCGCNGGGGGGGGGGGGGGCACGCGCCACCCCGGGAGAGGTGTCGTTGTCATGGTTTCCCCGCGCGACTTCCGCTCGCAGGCGGGGCGTGTGCCGTCACTTCCGCAGCGATGGCGGCGGCGTGCGGCCGGGCCTTGCTGGCTCCGCTGGGCGGGCGGCTGCGGGCCCCG
>VXAA01006231.1:76877-108930 GCA_013399115.1 Anseranas semipalmata | reverse complement strand
GGTGCCGGCCCGGCCGGGGCTGCGGCCTCGCAGCCGGCGGCTCCCGGAGGGCGGCGGTCCCTGCCCGTCACAGCCCTCCTCCGCTGCCGCGGCGCGCTCCGGTGCGAGGTCCCGGGGTCCTTTGGGCCTCCCGCGTAGCGTTTTGTGAACGCGGCGAGTCGCGGCGTCTGGGTGCCGCTGCCCCCTGCCTCGCCGGTTGCACAAAAAATCTCCAAAATGCTTCGGTGGGGGCTTTCCCGACGCGTTCGTGCGTCAGTGCGGGGGATGCTGCTTCCGTGAATCAGCCTGCGCTGCTCATCCCCGCTGGCGACAAATAGGGGGTAACTCTGCAGTTACCATTAGTACCTTAACGTCCAAAGTCCCGTTGTGGAATTTCCTTGTTCCCGTTTCCTCCCGTGACAGCACGCTCAGGTTGTCTTAAAGCTCTTCGGACACCTGGTCGCTATGAGGAGCCTTATCGTATCTGTATTTTTAATGTAACCATTACTTTGATTTCTCTAGACTACTTGTATTTCTGTCCAATGTTCGCCCTCAAATCACTGATGAATAATTTCAGCCATAGCTTTGTTTTTCTGAGAAGTTATTTTTAAAACTTAATACCTGAATGCTATTCTAGTCCTAAGTTTAATTCTCTAAACCTGTATTTTAAAAACCAGAATACTAAGTTAAAATGTGTCTGCAGTTAGTTTGCATCACTAGAGATCCTGAGAGTACCAGCTGCTTCTTTATTTGCAACATTGATTCAGAAGGGTGTGGGATTGACAACCCAGTTGAAACCTGAACAGATCATAAAGAGCAAAAGAACGAAGATCCTAAGAAATGGGTGCTTTGCAAGCCTTAAAGGTTTACTTTGCAAATTTATCATTGCAAGTTTACCTGCCTAGTCAAAACATTGTAAATGTTTCTTCATAAAGTTTAGTATATACTCTATTACCAAACCACATAGGTGCTATTGATGCAGAAATAAGAAACGAGGCTTTTGGCAGGAGCATTGTAACAAAGCATATATTTGCTTCTTTTAGGGCATGATATCCACTTCCATGATAAGAAAATTGCTTTGCTGGAGGCTGGTCCTAGGAAAGAATATGATCGCTTGCCAGAGAGTTACAGTAACAGGGTCAGTTCCATCTCCCCCGGATCAGCAACCCTCCTGAGCAGTAAGTATAATTTCTATTCTTTCTGTTTCTATCAGCGTATTTGAACTGTTTTTATCTTGTTTAAGCAAAACCCATTTGAGCATGCGCTGCCTTCATCCTAAACGGGATGGATTTGTTTGGCTTTGTCTCTTAGTATTCTATGTTCTGAATTGCAGTGATTAAATCGGGCTTTTCTTGGTAACAGGGATCCATGTTCTGGTTTCTTGGTCCGATTTCTTATATAAATGTTTGTGACGTTAGGCTAGCAAAAGGTTGTGAGGTGCTCTCTATAGCATGTGGAATGCTCTGTTCACCAAATAAGCACGTTTCCCACATATTTAGTGCTCTGTAGTCTGGTAACTCACTCATGATTGATTTTCACTTCAAAGGCAGATTCGAGCCTTGACTCCTTACAGAGAAAGAAATATTATAAACAATGATGGTCATTGAGTTTCTATGTCTGTTTTGTTGCCAAGTGAGAGTTGGCCATATAAGTCACAGCATTCATGGAAAACTTGTATCTTTTCTACTGGCTTGTGTTAACAGCCAAGTAATGCGATGCTGGAGCTGTAAAAGTACTGAGGCAGAACTGGCCCCGATTAGGGATGGTGAAAGGGGAGTCTGGGCAAGCTGGAAAGGAGTCAGTGATTCATAGTCAGGGAGACAGGAGGAGAGCGTGGAATGAGGTTCAGCTTTGTTTGGGTCTCAATGTCACTTATAAACCTGTGTCTCCATGTGTTTGTGTCTTCTTTCTCTCTTAGGTTTTGGTGCCTGGGATCATGTCTGCAGCCTGAGATTCAAACCGTTCCGGCGAATGCAGGTGCCATACTCAGGGCTGCAAATATACTGTGTGTTTGTCTACTTTAGTGCAAGTATTTTTGAGAATTCAATGATCCAAAGTTCATTTCTGCTTTAGCAAAGGGCAGGTCATACTTTTCTGTGGGGAGATACCTGTCATAGTCTTGATATTACAGGATGAAATGTTAGTTCCTAATAGAAGCTGTAGATATGGTGGCATGGGTACTAGTCAGGAAAGACAGAAATAAAGGTAAAGGTGTTAGGGTAGCATTATATGTTAATTACATAACAGGAAAGTAGGGATAAGAAAACTCTGCTTTTGTCTTCAGAATTAGTTTTTGAGATGAATCTAGATCATTGCCTGAAAGGAATTATGTGATGTACTTTAGTAGCTTGGAATAGACAGCAATCCAGGACATTTCCTCTAGTTCTGTATTTCTAGATTGCCATGTTCTTTTGCTGTTAAGATGGATACATTCATGTTCCCTGAAAGGAACAGCACTTATTTATCATGTAGCTTCATATAATGTATTTTTTCTTTGCAGGTGTGGGATGCTTGTTCAGAGGCCATCATCATTTTTGAGAAAGATGACTTAGATGACATGGGTTACATAGTGGAGAATGATGTCATTATGTCTGCTCTCACAAAACAGTTAGATGCAGTAGCAGGTAGTGGACAACTTCTTTAATATTTTATTTCCTGCAGAGAGCTTTCAGTTACTTGCCTTCTGTTGTGTATGCTAAGTTATGAGAGGAGAAAGATGATTTGTCTAACAAATAGCTCTGGAACATGGGCAGCTTCTTGACGTGGGGTGCAGTGGAGGGAGAAATCTGTCTTCTGTAGGCTACACAGCATGAAGATAATTGTATTTGTAGTTCTCCAGAACATAGTCTCTGTAGCTTTCTGTTCAGAGCGGACTTTGCAGTGACAAACAGTTGGCCAGATCTGTTCTTTCTGAGTGCCTTGAGAATTGTAGGGTCAGTTCTTAAGGTGCCATTAAGACATGTGTGCGCCTTTGCTGTTGTAGTGATGTTTCCTTTTTTGCATGTCTGTATCATGCTGTGACCATGGTACTTTGTGTTCCCACTAGACCGGGTGGAGGTTTTCTACGGGAGCAGAGCAGTCGGGTATACCTGGCCCCTTCCCTCTCACAGCTGTGACACAAGCCCTTGGGTCCAAATTGAGTTAGCTGATGGACGCAGACTTCAGACCAAACTGCTGGTAACTAAACTTTTTATTTCTGTTGATCAGGCATCATCTTTTGCCCAAGTCCTTTCCACTGGATTTGGTTCTGATTCCGTGTGTGTCGCTCCACCCACGTGGAGGGCTTGAGTGAGGTGAGTGGCTAACTCTGCCAGATGTGCTAAGGGACACAGTGCGTAGCCTTTTCTGTACCTGATGCAAGAAGACTGTGCTGAACTGGACAAGAGCGGAAGGGGCCACCTCTTCTGGTTTGGGGGAATGTATATATGTTTTCTTCTCTATAAACAAAAATATATGTACATGTAAGTAGAGGTTTGTAGAGTGGAATAGTGGCTTTCTTAGGAGATGCTGAAGAGGTTGCTTTGCATCTCTTTGTTTCGCAGATTGGTGCAGATGGCCATAACTCTGTAGTCCGGAAGGAAGCTGAAATTCAGAACATCGAGCATCGGTATGACCAGTCAGCTGTGGTGGCAACTCTTCATTTGTCTGAGGTGAAATTCTGCAAACTGGCTTCCGTAAGCAGTAAAACAGCTTGAGCAGATGATGCCAGCTCACTAGTTCTTAACTCTCCACTTACTTCTTTCCACTGTAGGCCACAGACAATAATGTAGCGTGGCAGAGGTTCCTTCCCACAGGGCCAATTGCACTTCTTCCGGTAAGATGCTTCATGGTCTGTGCTTTTTACATTTTAGTCTGTTCTTTTAGTAACTTTTCGTCTGTCTGTGCCTTGCTATGCCCCTTCCGTCCTTCTGCCTTTTACTTTTCATTTATTGCAGTTGTTTTCCTCTCCTGTACTTTATCCTTGGTATTTCCCACTTGTAGCGTGTTGGGTGGAAGACTAAAATGCAGGTGGACTGGTGTAGGAAGAGGAGAGTGGGAAAATCCTTGCATTGGTTGTGTGTGTTTTTCTTTCTTTTTCTGTTGATACTTACCCTTGAAATTCTCTTTAAACTAGCTGTCTGACACTGCCAGCTCTCTGGTTTGGTCTACATCTCATGAACATGCATCGGAACTTCTCGCTATGGATGAGGAAGGTTTTGTGGATAGCATCAACTCTGCCTTTGTGAGTATCAGCCTTGCAGCAGGTATGAGGCTGGCTGTTGTAATCATGAGAAGTACAGTGGAATCCTACAGCTTAAAGTATAGCAATGGGAAAGGTGGGTTCTCAAGTTTCTTCCTCTGGTGAGGATGATATTAAAAGGACTCTTAGCAAAGAAAGAATGACCCTTTGGGACTGATTTAGGTTAGTTCTGAAAGGAATGGTAGAAGTTGAACTAAATTTTCATTAAGATGGGAAGGGTAGGCTTATTCTGGTTGGAGACTTACATGTCCTAAAGTGATGAAGATAGTTTCTTCTGCTGTCTATTTTTGTCCAGGAGATTAAAATTCAGTATTTGGAGCTAGTTCAGATTTTTTCTTCTGGGTTCTTTTATATGTCCAATTTGGGTTAACATCTAAAGATTTCTCTTTGTTTGTTTGCTTGTTTCAGTGGAGCAACGTAAACCACTCTGACTTCATTGATGCTGCTGGGGCCATGTTTCGATCTGCTATTTCACTCCTGAAACCCTCAGGGACTGCAGTCCGTCAGCTGCCCCCAAGCGTTGCTAAAGTAGATCCAGAGAGCCGAGCCATGTTCCCTCTTGGAATGGGGCATGCAACAGAGTATGTCCAGCACCGCGTGGCTCTTATTGGGTAAGGTCCTCACAGGTAGCCGCTGGGTGAGTGGGTGGTGTGTGGTTAGAATGATGTGAGCATAGTGACTCCCAGTTAACAAAATAGATGGTTAGAAATACCTTTATACTTACAGTTCGACTTTATCCAGGCCCAGTTTATATCATTTGCTCTTGTGTCAACAAAGCCCTTTTGTATGAGCAGCACTCTGTCCAGTGTGTGTGCTTTCTATGTAAATTGGGTGATAATTATTTTCCTTTCCTGGTTTGTGTAGTCCAGCAAAACAACCTACTATCTCATGAGGGACCTGTACTTCCCCAAGCATGGTAGCAGCCATTCTGTGTACCAGTTTGAGTTTTAGCTCACTTCTCTTGAACACAAAACTTACAGAAAATTCTGGATAGCATGTTATAGGCTTTTGTACAGTGGTCTACAGAAAGAGGGAAATACCTCATCTTTTACATTCTAAGGCTGAATGTACTTTTTTCTCCCCCACAGCTGCAATACATTGATAGTTCATAGTAATTCTTGGATGCCATATTACATTTCAGATACTTTCCTTCTTTCCAGCTGTGAGTCACTCTGTGCTTATAAGCACTCTGTGCTTTATATCTCATTAATATTTTAAATGTGTCATCTTACATTTCATACTCAAATTTCATTTAATTTCTTTAAGAAATGTGTTTGGCTTTGTTCTTCACAGATAAGTCTACTCATCATAAAACCAAAATCAGTTTTTTTATAGTGATATACCACTACTTTGTATTCATGATGTCTGTCTACTTTGTGTTTGTGAAGTGTGTCAGTGATACACTTCCTATGGTGCCAAAGTCACTTACAAAAAATAGCAAGACCTGTTCCATGTGTGATCTAACGTAGGACTTCAGTTAGTCACTTTATAATTTTTCCTTTCAGAGCTGCTTTTTGCCATCTCCCCTTTTTCTTGCTTCTTTCAACTGGAGAGGTAGTCAGGTAGTTCAGCATAGCATGCAAAGAGGACCTGGATAAAGTTGTATATGCTGCTGTAAGATCGTGTTCATTGCAAAGAGGTGAAGGGTTTGTCAGCCTTTTGGCTTTCTTCAAGAATGGTTATAAATTTCTGTCTTCTCTTACTCCAGGGATGCAGCACACAGAGTCCACCCACTTGCAGGACAAGGTGTAAACCTGGGTTTTGGTGATATTGCATGCTTAGCTCATCACCTCAGTGCAGCAGCCTTCAACGGGCAAGATCTGGGTAAGGATCCATGAGGTGGCAGTGAGATGATTAGTCTTACAAGCCTTTGCTGGTAACTTCAGGACAAGCATTATCTCTGTTTGCAGGTTAAGTATGCTGCTATTTTGTGTTTAAAAGGCATAAGCATCTTTGCAGCAACTGTTCTGATGTCCATTGGCTGTGGAGCAGTTAAAGACACTTGGATGCAGTTTCCATCCCCCAAAACCTCAAAGTGCTTTAAAAAAATAGAGAAGATCTGCAGGATGGTAGTTAAAGAGGTGGTGAGATGAAGACCACTAGCTGATGGAATGAGGTCTTTATTAAGATGGAACGTTTCTCTGTTGTTTCTGTGTTTTCAGTTCTCTGTGGAGAATGCTATATGGACAAGGTGCACAACTGTTTGTGGCAAGTCAGTTTTAATATGAGTATTCAATTATCTCTTCCAGGATCCTTAAAGCATCTCTTAAAGTTTGAGACAGAACGGCAGAGGCACAATGTCTCCTTGATAGCTGCCATTGATGTGCTGAAGAGGCTTTACTCCACAAGCCTGGCTCCCTTGGTGTTGCTGAGGACATGGGGATTGCAAGCAACAAATGCCCTGCCTCCTCTCAAAGTAAGATTCTTACTTCAGTGAGGGTTGTATGAAGGTTCTAGATTTGCTCTTCAGGTGTACACAAGCTGTTGAAGAATTTTTTTAATGAAACACTTTTTGGTTGGAAAATGATAAGTTGTTCAAACTGAGGTTTTGTGTTATGAGTGAGCCTGAGGATTTCCTAAATAACTCATGGCTCAGTGGTTACAGGTTTCTCCTGCAGCACAGGGGAAGACAAAGGATCCGGGTGTCTATACTCTGTCTCAGTAATTATGGGTTAAAAGTCATTAGAACTCTTTGGCTTTTTTTGCTATGGAATGCAAACATGGAACTTTGAACTGCATTCCAGAAATGCACTGTGAAAAAACAGTCCTATGAAAACAAACCTCCACTAGAGTAAGATATCAGGTGACTTGACAGATGTGGTGTGCAGCTCTAACGGGTATCTGTTTCTGTGCTGTTCTGCCTTGTTAAACTGTTCTCTCCTGGCTGAAGTGCAAGTCTTTAATGGGAGTTACCTGAGGAGGGCATTGGCAAGGAGGTTCAGTCTTAAACACAGAACCTCTGTTTGCAGCCTACCTGCCTAAATTTTGCACAGTCTTGACTTAGTTGCTGGATTTTCATGATGTTCATTAAGCCACCTGCTCTCAAAGCTCCCAAACACCCTCAAATTAGATTCCTCATTTCTGGATTTGAGTGCTTTATTGCACACATCAAGTTACCTTCTTTCCTATTAAGCACAAGTGGCAGTTTCCTGTGTGTTATGTCACAGGATGACACTAGGCTGAATTGAAGAGCAGTAACTTCCTAAGGCATAGTAGCTGCTACTGGCAAGGTGTCTCTATTAGTTGTACTAAAAAGAGCAGTGTGTTGCTGCTTCAGTGCTCAGTATTGTTTGTTTCTTTGTTTAAAGCAGAAAAACAAACAAAGGCCTCTTTTTCTGAGCATAGGACTTGCTGGTTATGTCTCTGTTTTGTGCTACTCAAGAAGGAAAGGAATGCTGCAACTTCTTTAATTTCCTTCCATACAGGGATAGGTGCTCTGCACATGACAAAAAAAGGCAGACAGGGAACTGTTGTCCATGTGGAAAAGGGAAGGAGACTATAGCTGCTTTCTAGAATGTGTACATATTACCAGTTTACAAATTACTTTTCTTTTTCCTCCCCCTTTTTAGGAGCAAATCATGGCTTTTGCCAGCAAGTGATCTGTTTTCAGTTTGGAACAGCAGCTTGCCAGTGAGTGCATTACCCTTGTAAGGACTGTGACTGATGTGAATCTTTGAATTGTGTTATTTTAATTTAACAATAAAACTGAGGGAGATACCTGTGTTTTACACCATCCACTGGTTTACGCAGAAGTTGTCTCATCTGCTCTCCTCAAGAGGATTTAGAGTCTCTTCCTATATCTTCCATGATCTCTTCAGCCACTGAACTATCTGTACGACGTGCTTTTAATTTGGGCCTTTTGAATTGAAGACTGAGGTGGAAACAGCTGTCTGTCTTATCTCCTGGCATATGCAGTGCTGCATTTTGCTAGTTACAAATTTTGCTGCTTAATTACTTTCAGTTTTCCATGGTGTGATTTCTGGAAACATTATGTCAATTCTGGGTTCTTAGCACTTCCTGGACTCAAAAAGGAGTGGTAATTTTCAGCAGAAGAGAGCCAACTCCCGATGGCAGATACATATGTTTTAAAGTTCTAAGCTCTCTCTCCACCTTTTCCCCGTCACTCTCTTGGTGCTTTATTTAATAATGGTGTTTCTCGTACAACTGCTTAGTCTTAAGGGCTCTCCAATACCATGAAAAAGAGATGTAAGTTAACATCTAGGAAAGAAAACGTCACCACAAAGTTGTGAATATTGTTAAAAATGCTTTAATTACTAAAATAGAAATTCAAGATATTCTGTCTTAGGTTCCAAACACCAGCCTTCTGTATTAGACATTTGAAACTCACAACATTGAGTGAGTACTGCCACTGGGCAAGATTTACATATACAGTTAACCAGTATCAAGAATTAACACCACAAAGAATTAAACATAAGTTTTGGACTGAAAGCCATTACTTGTGCTTCTTCAGTCACACATACTAGTCACTTCCTGCTAGTGAGGATAAAAGACGTTACAAAGGAGGAGATAAAAATCAGTGATGCAAGTAGAACTCTTCCCCTAAAAGGCTGCTTAGTCTTTAGTTAAGCTAATAAATAATCTCATTGCACCCGGGTAAGTGTGAGGATTTGACTGGCTTCTCTATATCCTCAACCCACCTTTAGTAATTAAGACGTAAACGGCAGGGGCTCAATTCTGCAATTTCTTGCAAAAGAAACCTTTGAGCTGAGTTTTTGTTTCTCTTATGCCTGCAGGATCAAGCCCCTGATAGAGAGCAGCAGTTAAGCTTCAGTTAATGAATTGTGCCACTGACAAATGAAGGCCCTGAGCATTCAGATTTAATGCAACTTTGGTACAGGATAGCAGATGCTCCCACCTAGGATTTGTAGTACCAGAGTTTGAGGCAAAGAACACAGAAAAGAAGCTTATTCTACATGGTACCTGTCTTGTTCTAGACATCCTCCCTTCAGACAAAACCAAACCCTTAAGTACTCCTCAGGGCTGATATATATTCAGCTGGCAGATATGCTGCTGCTTGTGCTTTACATGTACTATCCCACCTCGCCTTACTGTTTCACATATAGCCTCACTGCTTATGGCTGTTAGCCCCAAGATCTAGTAAGAGGGTTTGTCATAGCACTGGCTCAGACTGGAAGCCTTTTGGATTATTACATTAGCTAGTTCTCAGGAGTAACGCACCTGGCTATTAACCACTGCAACCTACTTTGTGTTCTCCAGGGATCCAAAGGTGAAGAAAATTGTTCACTCAGGAGAAAATGAGTATGTTTGCAGTCACCTTGTTGTCAAGACCAGACCATATACTAAGTTTTGTCAAATATTAAGGAGGGGAATTAGAAAGATTTGTGTTTGAGAAGAGGCCAGCATCCAGGCTGGACTCCACAGCTACTTTCTTCATGTTCTAACAGAAGCCCTAGTGAGGAAAGAACAGAAGTTTGGTCTGGCACTGAGGAACTTCCCAACATGGATCTCTTAACAGATTCTGGTCAGGAGAAAAGGTAGGATGCTTATTTCGTATTTCAAAGAAACAGTCTGAATTTATAGCAAGTTGTCAGAGGTGGGACAAGTACAGGCAGCTCCATCCCCACCCCTTGGACTCCTGTTGTTGACTGAACTTGTTCAATCAAAAGCATACCTTGTATCCTAGTGCCATAAAACCTGAGATATGAAAATGGGGTAACTTAATGAGCCATGGTCAAACGTGCAATGCTAACAGGAAGAAAAGGACTAATGTTCACAGTAAGGCAAATTTCTAAGTTTCTAAACTGCTTAGCAATATTAGCTAGGATGTGAGTACACTATTTCCTCCCCTTGCTGGGCATTACCAATTATTTTCAAATACAGTTTGCAGAGAACGTAGTGTGAGGGCAGTCTTGGGTTTTACGGAATTGGAAAAGGTGTGTTGTAGCATACGGGTAAGTGCAAATGCCTGGCAGGAACAAGGTGTTAAAGTGTTCATCACAAGACATAGGTGAATAAAAGCTTCCCTTAGTCATATGGGTAATACCTCTCTGTTCCTAAAACTGGGGTAAGTTCATCTTTAAGTTACACATTCCATCTTGAATAGAAGATAGTCACGGCAAAGTGAGCTGTTATTAGATCAGCCATTTCATCTGACTGCATCCTTAATTTCCTCGTGGGTATAACATGGCAAGCATTTCTTTTGGCAGTGGAGTTTAAATATCTGGCACTGGTGCCTAGTTTTGTGCCAGCAATGAATCGAGTTAGCAGCTCTGGTTGCCAGATGTACTGTATGGCTGCACAGACTTGTAAAGGGCAGCACAAAGGTAGGAACACAAATAGTAGAGCACGTGCTGCTTAAGAAACTCCTGCTGCCTAAAGAAATGCTTGGTATGGTACAACCTGTGTTTCAGCCAACACCTTTCCTAAAACTATACCCAAAGAGTGCTTATAGCAGGCCCCTTGAAAGACTGGAGTCTTCTTGCAATATATTAGCTAAGCTAAGAGCTGGCTATTTGGAACACTGAGCTGGAAGCATCCAGAGTTCTTTAATTTTCTCTGAATGACTGCTGGTGCCATTTTTAATTTCTGTATTTAATGTCTCCCAAGCAAACGTCAGTTCTGTATACTTAAAATACAAGGTGGGGGGGAAATCACGTGTCTGTAGTTTACCACCATGTGCCAGGTAGCTGTGCTTTTAGCAATGGGATGCTATACAAGTGTGCTGGTGAAAGCTGGCTTTAAGCCCCTTGCAGATACTCTGCTGGAGTTTAGGCCTTTTGACTTTCAGAAGGCAGCTTCTAGATCATTTATGACAATCACAATGGTAAGTTATACTGTGGCAACTTTCATTATGTGCAATGCCAATCCCAGGTGAAGATCTGTTGTATAGCTTTGGTCCATGCTGCGCTCTGTGACTGACTCCAGCTGAACAACGTACCTGGAGATTTCAATTTGCTTTTTCAAACTTTCAGAAGTGCTGAAGTCCATAGGAATGTCCCAACTCAATATGTTATCCCCAGAGACTGCAGTAAGTGAAAGGTAGCACCCAAAGTCCAGCTTGTCTCTATGTTGTTCACTTTCTTTGTTAACTATAAAGGAAGAAAAAGAAGTTGTTCCCAACAGTTCTCTAGAGTTGTAGGTTGCACAGATGACAGCAACTACAACATAACAACCCTGGAAAGACTCAGTAGCCATTTAGCCAGAAAAATGAACCAGTGTACGTTGATTGTTAAAGAAACAGGGAAGCCAGTTTGGGGATTTAACTCTTTTTCTCACCTGTAAGAGTGTGTCGTCCCTAAATCCAAAGCCTTCCTTTAATAAAGCAGTGATGTAAGTGAGATCCATGCAGAGGAAAGGACTGGCTGAGTTGTACCTCTCCATGTTATCACAGACTAGAGAAGGAAAATAAGTAAATAAATAAAGGATCTCAGCAACGTAAAGGAGCTTTTGTCTACATTATACATTCGAACAGACCTCAAGCTAAAACCTACTAAAACAAGCCACCTGCTTCTATTAATGGGTACACATAACACATGGTACATACTACACAACTGTTCTATAACATTGGAGATTAAACCAGAGAAACTCCCAGTTTCTCTTAACTCCATCGTAAGTATATGTTTTGTTACAGCAACATAGTCCATATAGCTCTTTTGAAGATCTCTGCTTAGTTGGTAACTGGCAGGGAGCTGGTAGACCACTTATTCTTTTAAGAACACAGCATCATTTATCTTCCTTGTCCAGTGTCCAAGAATGGCTCTAATAAGACTCCACCTTCTACACTGGCAGCTTCTTTTATTATTTTTTTTTCAACCACCCATGTACAAGGAGATGGAAGAGGCTGTTGCCCAAACAACCTCTCACTCACTGGAGCTGATTTCACAGTAACGGTTACAGTGACTGGGAATTAGATTTACAACAAGCATCATCTTCTGGACCGATTGTTATTGCCCTGTTCTACAAGCACCAAGAGGAGAGTTCACATTTTAGGAGCTGATAAGCTGCGTCACTATTGAAATGAAAAAGGGGAACACTAAATCCTTCCAGTACCTAAAGAGGGCCTGCAAGAAAGCTGGAGAGGACAAGGGGTAACAGCTTTAAACTAAAAGAGGGTATATTTGGATTAGATATTAGGAAGAAATTCTGCACTCAGAGGGTGGTGAGGCACTGGAACAGGTTGCCGAGTGAAGTTGTAGATGCCCCCTCCCTGCTAGTGTTCAAGGCCAGGTTGGATGGGGCTTTGGGCAACCTGGTCTAGTGGGAGGTGTCCCTGCCCATGGGAGGGGGTTGGAACTGGATGGTCTTTAAGGTCCCTCCCAACCCAAACCATTCTATGGTTCTAAGATAATTTAAGATCACTGAATTGATCTCTTGATGCTCTGAAGCTAAATAAAGGGCTTGGTGGTATAAAGTGGATTAGTCTTGCAAATAGCTTTTCAGATCTCAGTTTCAGCAAGTCAGTCAAAAACTCAGACCCAGTTTGTGTTCTCAGAAAGTCTCCTTTTTTAAGGTCTGAACATGCTTGCATATACACATTGATTTATTTAGAAAAAACTTTCAACAAAGATCACCTGATCCCTAAAAGCTACCGTTGAAGTAAATTCCTAACTGAAATCAATGTGATTTCATGACTTTCAGAAGAATTAGACACCATCTTAGCTGTATCTTTAGAAATAAACTCAGTATTTAGGGGAAAAAAACAACGCTCAAGCTTTAGAGACTAATCCCCCTACTCAAAACCATCTGAGTTTCCAGGGAGATTAACTGAAATATCATTAGAACTTAGGTCCTATTTTAGAAAAATTCAGTCCTAACTGAACTCCTCCTACATAACTAAGAATCTTCTGGTGACAGATAAGATCTACTATTGTCATAAGGATGATCACAATTGAGAGGTACTATCTTGCTCTGTAAGCTAAAGGTTTAGCCATCAGTAGTGTGGAAAGGTAAGAGGGTTTGTTTGTTTGTTTGTTTTTCAGGAGGAGGTACAAAACTAGAACAAGCATTCGGGAAGGTCAGGGGGAGGAAAGAAAGGAAATGCAGAAGAGGCTGTCAGACTTAACCTCTACTCCCTTTCTCCATTTTGTTAAAGATTAAAAAGGATTTCAGGTGACAGACTAACAGAAGTCAGCGTTCTCCAAAACTTAGAGTTGCAGTTTGACAGAAGATCTTCATACAGCAAGTACAGAAAATTTACACTCTTTTGTACTGACATTTATCAGCTACCTCCCTTATTTCCTGAACAGGACTGCAGAGCTGCTAACACTTTGTTTCGTGTCACTGTTCTTCAGTACTTTCTTCTGCAGTAGTTACAGGTGTTGGCTAACAAAAGGCAAGTAATAAGACATGGGAGTGTAAGTGGAATAAAGGCTAAACAATCTTTTTTTGAAGCCAAACCCAGTAAGTACTGCCTTATAGACATACATATTTTCAGTGATCTCTCCTCCCCAGCAGTTTCCCAAGTCTCATGACAATTACCTTCTTTGGCTTTTCTTTCAAAATCTCTTACTTCCAGAACACCTCCCTGTTCATAATCTGAAAAAGAAGAGGTGAGAAAACATAATCATAGACCTGAAAACATTTCAGTTCTAAATCTAAGTTGACTCTAGAGTACAACTCAGTTGTACTAGCTGGGCTAGGAGTGAGATCTGTTTGTAACAGAGAACAAAGCTGCAAGTATAACTGGAGCTCAGAGCACAAGTCTCATCTGCCAAATTCTGAACATCAAAACTGCACTGAGGGATACATATTTATTCCATGAAGGCATTTCATGCGTTTCCTCTTTCTCAATACCTTGCCTTTTCCCTGCTCCCCACAGCTCCAGTCTCCAGGGTTCTACCTTCTGGTTGACATGCTCGCACTTAGTAGATTACCCCAAACCAATTTACCAATTAGGTTGGTGTCAACTGCTCGATCATAGTAATAGGAGAAAGCATAGAAGGAACTTCCACGAATCTCATCTGGTTGGTGCAGTTTCCCTTTGACAACCTTAAGTACTTCCAAGTAGCAAGGCTTGAATCCTGTTTCTCCTGTTAGGACAAACACAGATGGGGTGAGCCAAAGAGGCACATCCAGGAGATGGAAGAATCAGTGGCAGAAGGATGAAAAAGGGAAGAAGCAGAGATTAAAGAATCAGAAGAGGTGAGAAGAGCTTAGATATCCTCTCCATAATCCAGCATGACAGCTGCATGCAGCAAAGACTTCAGATCACCATCATCAAGTGGAACTGGTTAGAGTAGCTCATAGCAATATATGAAAGGTGTGCTGAGCATACTAGAGTAGGTGCATGAAAAGCTTCCTCTGCATCAGGCAAAGCTCCCATTGTTATGTTCTGTGGTCAGCAGAATCTCATTTACATTTGCTACCACCTGCTAGATAAAACTTCACTTTCTCTCCCCATCACACTGTATCAATCCACTCCACACACCCCAAATGGGCAGCTCAGCAATCATGTTCCCCACACTGTAAGGCAAAGCAATGTCAGTCACCAAATGGGTCTGTTCTAGCCACCGATGGCAGCAGCTTCATGCTCTGTTTGCAGCATGAGGGATAGTATGTTTAAGAAAGAATTCCACATGTGAGATACTCTTTGGCCTAACAGTTATTGCACCCTAACACAGCCAGAATTTTTGCACTTATTTCAAAGCCTCAGAAGGAACTCTCCTATTTGCACAAATAACTAACATTTCCTGTAAAGGTAGCATTTGTAAGAAGAGATCACAGCCAGAGTATGGAAAGTACAGGCCAGCTACTCTTACAGCTTCAGATTTTTCTTTGGCTCTGTCAAAAGTCCCTATATCTATGATTGGAGAGGAATGCTTCGTAATCCAAGGTAACTGATGGGGTGTTTGTCATGAAGAAAAACTCAGATTCTGGAGACAAGACTTATCTTACAAGAAGCCACAAGTCTCCTTATTTTACCTTCTTTGTTGCCACCATACCGGTACTTCACTCCCCCAAAGTGCCACTCTGCCTCCAGCTGCTTTGGCAAACAAGAACTGCGGAACATTTGTCCATCCACAGCTGGAAGAAAACCAGAGGGGAGAGTCAGAAAGGATAAAATTTAACACAGTGGTTGATCAACGTGCAGAGCCAGAAAACAAAAGGATGAAAGATCTTCATTAAGGTCTTCAAGCAAAAGTAAGGAAATCTGAATTAATGGATACTCCATAAACTATGAATTGAATTAAACTATGGTTATGAATTAAGGAGCAGTCTCAGTCCAAGAAAGTTGTGCCCATTTTGTCCTGCAAGCCGCAGAGCAGTTAAGCTTGTCATTTGTTAATAAGAGATAAATGGTAGAAGGATATCTGGATAATGGCCAATCAACAGAGAAGACAATAATCAAGAGAGGTAGTAAGTTAAACACACATATATACAAACCCTAAAAAACAGCAGATAACTGACACAAGGAAAACTACTGAGCAACGAAGACAAAAACTTCTAAGACACTGATCAATGGCCAGTACGGGAACTGCTGAGTATAACCTTGAAGAGGTTCAACCAAAAATATGGTAACTGAAGAAAACATGATTGTCGTGGCCAGCACAGGTCTCATAGGAAAAAGCAGACTTCTCTGGAATGTTTGAGGGCGATTGTGGGAATGTGCAAAACTTACTATGGGATGTTTAGGGGAAGGATCAAAGGCAGGGAAAGGGGATCAAAATGGATCAAGGAAGAGCAAATATGAGGAAAACGGAGGGGCGGATAAAAGGGGCCAATCACAAGCCCCTGGTCAGCATGCTTTTCTGGCTGAGCCCTGTGACCAGTCACTGTAGTCTGTCCTATCTTCTTAAACCCTATTCCCAACTGTTTTTGTTATCAGTATATGCTTGTTCCAGTAATTAACATAAGTTCATCTAGCTGGCAAGTAAGAAGCCAGAAGCTGGGAAGACCCCAGTCCTGGCCAGAGACCAGGCAAAAGGCCCAAGGTCTAGGCATGGATATCGGAAGGGCTTAAGGTCTGGGTCAGAGACTGGAAAGACTCATGAATGTATGTGTTCGGTTTAGTCAGTGAGGGTGTGTGTGAAATGCTAGTGGACTTCACACTAGACTAGTCAGTAAATATCAAAGGAAGTCTGGGAGAGCCTGAGGGAGCAGGCAGATACCAGAGAGACCTATGAATTGGTTTGGCCTGAGCTGCAGTCCTTAAGAAAAGAATCTATTCATGCTGTTGCATTTATGTGGATGCTCGTAAAGCTGTGGATTTATGGCTGGCTGTGTCTTTAGGGTGTTTGTGTGTCCACATGTGTACGTTTCTGGAATTTGCACTCGGTCTCACTGTTGGCTGAACCTGGAAATAGGGAAAAGCAGCTTTCTCACAAGACACTCCTTAAAAAGTGGTAGGCTCAGTTTCTGGACAGATCTATACCAGGAAAACAGAGAAAAGCATGAAATACGGAAGTGAAGACACAGGAAATGGACTGCTGATACAAGACTAAAACCACCCATCCCTTCAGAAATCTTAGATGTTTTGTCATCTGAACATACCTTCCATATTCAAAGCTCCAAGAGTTGCTAGTCTGGCAGCTTTTAGTCCAAAACCCAAATAGCTGCAAACAACAAAGTAAGACATTGCAGTTTTAATTCTTGCACATTTGGTATGCTTCACCCATACCCTCTTCCTAAATCCTGGAACACCCAAACCAAATTTCCTTTCTTTGCTTCCCACTACTCTGCCTTCTCTAAAATAGAGGTCCCTTTGCCAGAACAATTCCAAGTACCAGAAGTACAAATGCCAAGACACAGAGCTGTAAAATGGGCAAATCTAAAACTGCAGGAAGTGGTTAGAGCTGGTGTGACATTTCTACAAGACATTCATTGAAAAGCAAAAATGCACAATTAGTCATAAAAACAAGGGAGAAAGAAAGGTATGTGAGTGTGCATGGGGAATGGTATGGCCATTCCTATGTCACGTGAATAAGACTATGTGCTCTTAGGGCAGAACTAATAGAACTGCAGAATGTCCCACTAAAAGGAAGATGTGCCTTCCTATGAAATTCACCTCCGACTCCACAGAATACCAGTATACTCACTGCAAGCTAGGACTGGGAACAACATTTATGAGAATGTCATTACACGTTGCTGGCTTCAGCAACGCAGCTCGATTAAAAACCTGTTGGCCTTTCATTTCCAACTCTGTGTTTGGCTATCTATCCCTTTAGTCATATCAGTACAAGTGTTTACAGAATAATCAGGCTTAAATTAACCTTTATCTGCCTCATTTTTAAGGAGGTTATTTTTAATCCCAATTATTTCAAGTGATATAATTTACTGTATTGGTAAATACAGCAATCAGTTACATTGGTAAATACAAGCAGTAGGAGAGGAGGACTATTAAAGCAGCTTTGCTGTCAAGTAAACATATTCTGCAATTAACCGAGATGATATTCTTCACCGCACTAGTCATGGTCTGAGACCAACTCTCTACTATATATGGTCAAGTTCTCGCTGGACTATGTCATGCAGGTAAACTCTCTGGGTATCACTGCAGACATCTCAGAAATTTGTTAGCTTAACTCACTAAGCAAAATTATATTCTTTCAGGCCAAGAATCCCTTCAATTGGTTCAGAATCCCTTGTGCTCCATGGTGTGTATTAGCTGCCTGTGGTTGTCTCGTTGGCTTCCCTGAGTCTAGGTTTTACTTTTTGTCCAGTTACTGATGAGATAGGCTACTTGGAACTAAGAACTAAGAAGAAAAAAGCCTCAGGTAGGTCCTCTTTCCAAATATGACCAGGTTTAATTTTGACTGCTGGCACAGTATCTACCTTTCTGCTTGGTCTAGAATATTTGGCTTGAATCCAGTAATAAGAATTCTTCTCCTTAAATATAGTGACTCATAATACTTCCTCTTCATCTGATGGACTAATATTCCCTTGCAGTGATATTAACTAACAGTCTGCTAATGTCACGTTCCAGTTCAACTAAAGTTTCGAGCAGGTAAGAAATCTAGTAAAAAAATCATGGTCCCAACAGCTGTTTATAGGATAACACAGACGTTTGTGGTTAGCTCAGGGACTGCAGAAAGATCGATTCTCCCACTGGAGACAGCACTCCTCACCTGTGGGTATAGAGTTTGTAGGTGCTATTAAACATTTCAAATGAGGTAAGAAAATCCCCAGGGCTTTCCTTCAAAGTTTCCTAAAAAATAAGTAAAAGAAGAAATCTTTTAGTTTTAATTATGTAACAAAAATAAATGATGTAATATCACATATACCCATAGAGTTTACTGTATGCTCATCTGATCTGCTTTGAAAACAAAAAACAGTTTTCCAATGGTGCCCACTGCTGTAATATTTGCAATATTTAACACTGAGTTTATTTATATGCATCTTTGTGTTACTGCAATGTATAACAGGGAAGTGAAACAGATCAGGATGAAAATATTTTCTAATTCAGGATACCTGCATTTTTCAGAGTACTTCTGTGCTCGTCTATATATACAGAGTCCCCACTGAAATCAGCTGCACTAGAAGCTCTATCAACTTTTGCAAGTCACACTAGAGATCTCAATTCAGGAACTAAGAAGAATAAAAAATGCAAAGTAAAGTACATGCCAGATTTTTCCTAAGTTAAATGACTTGCTGATACTTAAAGAAACACTGACCATTCACTCCCAGTCTTAGGGCTGCTTTACCTCCCGGTTTAAGTGCTTCCTTCTAAATGGAGCTCTTATCTGACCAGTCTTCCTTTCGGAGTGTTCCCTCTGTGTGCACCTCTGCCCCACTGGTCCCTATTTCCTTGCCAGGCTGACTCTCATATTCTGCAAATCTGAACCAGTTTTGGACTCTTACTGTTCCTCACTTATTGGCCTCAATCCCAGTTTCTGTATTTCGTCTGCTAGAGACCTCATCCTCCCATCCCTTCTTGGCCCTGTGCATTCATGTCAGACACTTTGCTATTCTGGGCCAAGCAGCAGAACCTGAGAGGACTGAACCTTCGGAGATCCTGCTGCTGCCATTCAAGTAACCAGATACAGCAAAAGCCAGATCTGCTATTATAGAGTCCTAGACAGAAGCCTGCCTGACGCTGAAAGAGATTTGGCAGTATTTAGCTTAAGTCTCTCCTGTACAAATATGAACCGAAATTTATTTTGGTCCTTGGGTAGATTTGCAGTGGCACTGCACTGCAGTGGCAGTGACATCCTTGACCCAACACACCCAAACCCTGCCATATTTTGAGTTCTGTTCCTAAACCTGACATCACAAAAACTTTAAAAAGGAGAGTGCTGAAAAAAAATTGTTTGGAGAAAACAATTGTCTCCCAACCCTTGCTTTCACGAAAATGTAGAAATCTTCACACGCTCCCCAAATGAAGCAGGCAGCCAGACAGATAATGATTATGGTTGGTTTTTAATTGCTTATAACTTTCGCAATAGCCAAACCATAAAAAGCATAACATGATCTTAAAACCAGCTCCTTGCAGTTACCATTGGATGTTCTCTACTTACTTGTAAATCTGTATTTTATTAGTGAATCTCCTAGTATTACAGTGTTTTGTTCAAAATAATACAAGGGCAAACATGCAACTGCCTCAGATAATAGGAGGGAAAAAAGCCTTTGCAAATCAAAGAACAAAATTCCGTCAGATGGGCAGAACTCTTCAGAAACATCCTGAGCTAAATATGTGCTTTTTGGTGCGAACTTGACAATACAGGCTAGAAGCAGGCATAGCATACAAGCAGGCAATGCGAAGCTTTACTCCACACTGCTCTACTAATTCACACCATTGGTCCTAGTCAGTAGCAAACCCTCAAGGCCTTTTCCTGCAAGGCTGTAAGGAGAAGTTTGAATCCTGAGCTGCAGTCCAGCCTACTTCACAGCTCCATTTAGTCTCTAAAACCCTGATACACAACACCCTTTCCTGTTGGTCCAATGCCCACTTCAGCAGGTGTTATCAACACAAAACAGAGGACAAGCCCAGCGTACCAGAGGCTCTGCTGAACACGATAAGGTTGCACATCAGGTTTCAACATGACCCACCAAAGCAGAACTAAAATATCCTGATATGAAAACCATGTGTTTTGTGGTCCCCAAACACCTGTTTGAGAATTTCAATTCCTGTAAACAAAATATGTTAAACTACTTCAGAAATAGCAAGAGGGACAAAAACAACTTGACAATATTGAGGTATAGAATGCTACAGTGCCCTTCCACTGTTTAATATCCATGCAATTTTCCCAAGTAAACTTCAGACTTGGGTCCCAGTTCAAACTGTTTCTAAAGAGACAGAAAAATTCTGACAAATCCAGCAGAGATGCACTGCAGGACAGACAGAGGAATTCTCACAGGAAACAAGAATAGATAAGAAAACAAAGAGGGATTGCCTGTGCTATTATAATTAAAGCATTTGCAGTCCCGTTCTCCCCCCCCATACTATTTAGTGAGTGCTACCAGACTGGAATGGAAAAAATGATAACTCAGAAGAGATCCTAAGTTTCTTCTAACATGCAAGAATACTCCCTGGAAATATGCTACATTTATTGAATGCAAAGTAATTATCTGCATTCACGGGGCTTTCCCAGCTTAGGTCTAGAAAACAAAAGCTGTTTCTCTTTGTTTTTTACCAATTTGCTTTCTTTCTTTTTCCTTCCTCCTTATCCAGGGTCCTTTGTTTGCAAGAACCTATCAGGCAACTGCTGATGTCAAAAGAAACAGCAGTACAGATGTTCAGACATCAGAGATGTTCTGCTTGTGCCAGTGCTGACAAAATGAGAGCAGAGAGCACAGCAGTGCCCACATCTCCCCACTGGCCTTGTGGTCCTGACACACATGCTTGTAACCACTCCTCACCTCAAACCGTGGCAGAAATGTGATTTGGGTTGAGGCTCCTCCCAAGTCCAGGGTCCCAACAGTGTGCTGGTTCTGGCCAGACAGCTGCCCTGCAAACAACACCATGCTCAGAACAGCCCAATGTAACAAAAATAAAAAATGTGGATACTGTGTGTATGTTCAGGCAACTGCCATGTTATCACATTATCACAGCAATGCAGGAAGGCTGAGCTGGCCTTCAAAGACAAAAACCATCACAGAGAAAAGGTTGGAAAAAAGAAGGTATTAAGAAAATATTCATAGGACTTTTTATCCTTGATTCCAATTTCACCTCCAAAGAGACAAAAGCAGATCAATCTTTTGGTATGCAGCAAAGGCTGAAAGTAAGAGACGAAATATCTCCTGTAGAAGACTGCCAGAGAGTACATAAATTCTGTAACTACCATACAGCTGGTCAAGAACAGTAGGAGAATAAGGGTATAATAAGAGCAGACCAGCTATTATCATTTCTCTTCACCCAGAACAGTTTTTTTTTTTTTTTTTTTTGCTTGCTCATGTGTGTACTAGAGTACTGATTTTTTTTTCCTCTTCACTAGATTGCACTCTCAGAACTTATTAGAACCAGTAGGGCTAAAGCACCAATGTGTTCCCTGTTACACCATGTTGGTTGCATAGTTCACGCTGGGGTGAAGAGCACTGTAAAACCCTGTTTCCCCCCTAACAGATTAGCAGTACCAACCCACTACATACATTACAGAAACCAGCTTGCCAGTGTCTCCTAGTCCTGAGTAAATCCTGGCACCTTCTGGATCAAGATGCCTTCTTGCCACAGGTGTGGCTCAGCCTCTGGGACACAGTTTGCCCAAGACAACCCACTGCTTTAGCATTGTTGCCACAGTGGACAGGAAAAGGAAGACATAGCAACCAAGGCAGAAGAACTTAGGGTGATCACCTCTGCAGAAGAGACTTGAGTTCATATTTAAAGTGAAGTTATACAGAATTAGCTACCTGTCAAAAAGTTCACAGTGATCCAGGCTAAAATTCCTGCAAAGAATGAAAAAGGAAAAAAAAAGTCACCACTGAATACTCTCATGACCTCCTGCCCACTCTTACCACCACTCCATGTTATTTATTTAGTAATGATTTCCAGGTAAGGTAGCGTAACCGTCCCAAGATTTCAGACGTTAATTCAAACTTACAAATAAGTGATGAGATGCATTACTGACGTATTAAAAGCTCATAAAGTGGGACAGGTAGAATGTTTGTATTATTTATGCAACCGCAGCATGCACAGAAATCACTTCTAATATCCAAACAATACACAAAGAAGCAATGAGCTCACACAACGTACAAGTTTCCTTGGGCACTTTTTTTTATCAGCATTTCAATTCCTAATCTGAAAGTTGCATGCACATTGCTCTGTGTTTTAATGTTGTGGTTTGTGTGATTACACTAAAAACAGTAGCAACCAGTAAAACACAAACAATTCCTCTTGGACTCTAGCAGCTTGCTTGATGATGGCATGCTTATCACCCAAACACAGGCAAACATGATGGTAGAAGAGGTGGGATTTTTAAATAAACCTTGGCAGGCTACACTATGCTCTATTACGCCTCATTGGTCCTGCTCCCCTTTAATATCACACTTCTCCCTGATACACACTTCATCTGTTAACTCTAGCGACGTAGTGTGCACTGCACCATGCTTCATCAAATACTTGCAGACTTTGTGCTCCTCCTCCTTTTCTCTTGGCCCATATGGACAGGTTTTGCTCTTTAATCTTTCTACACGTATTGGTTGTTTAAGCTTCATGATAATTCTTTCTACTTTCCCTGAACACCTTCCAACTGGCAATGTATCTGCCATAATGAAGTGTTCAGAACTGAATGTAACAACACAGATGGCTCTTATCAGACATCCATACAGAATTATTACCTGCCTGTTCTCCAACACGATATATCTGGATATGTAACCAAAGTGCAGCATTGGTCTGTTCTGCACTGCAAAATCATTTATTAATAATCACTCACTCCAATCCTATACCTTTTCTTGTATTTAGGTTACTTCCTTTGTTACTTTACTAGCTGCATTTTTCCAATCTGATTTATTATTATTATTACATTACCTATTTAGGTATCTAGTTTTTAATACTTGCGAACTGTCCTTCATTCTTCTCTAATATTCACAATGCTTCCAACCTTAACATCAAAATTGATGAGATAATCGTAACAGATTATTTTTAATGCTGACATTGCAGAATTTACTAGGCACTTTTCATAAGCTTCCCAGCTTGCTGGATATTATCATGTAACCTTTCAGAGGTGGACACCATATTTATTTCCACCAGTGACCACAAACAGGCTTCAACTGGTTAGCCTGCATACTTGTTTTGGAGATGAGATTCTGTTCTGGAACCTCAGAAGGTTTTGGAGGAACCTTCACCTAGCTAACTCATAAACCTCTCCATGTGTGGCTAGAATCCCTTTCTTCTTTCCCTCAGTTTAGGTGACCGTTTCTCTCTCTCTCTCTCTCTCTCACATTCATAAGATCTTTCTCTTGCTTACTCTTGCTTTGCCTCCCATTCCTCTTTGCTTTCACTTTTTCCTCCTCCTAAAACATACCTTCATAAGACCCATCCATGATGCTAACACTGTTCTCTGGAACAAGAAATGGTGATTCCTCAAAGACTTCTTTCACCTGAAGAAAGAAATAATGATTCAGTTCCTTGGTCTGAAGAGTCTTGCTCTGCTCTGACAGTGACAGAAAACTGTCTTTTTCACAGTAGTAGAAAATAAGACAAGAGCGTGTGGTAGACAAAATGCTTCCTCCTTCAAGGACCAGTAAAGAAAGAAACAATTATCCTAGGTCTCTTTCCCCATGCCTCCTATCCACATCAAGACAGAGGATTTCAGGACTATACAAGAAAGTCTGCAGAGTCTGTGAGTTTCATGCTATCATGGGATTACAGTCACTTTTCATAGGTGAAATTTGATGGTATTTTGAAATTTTGATTTGACTGGAGAACTGAGAAAGATGAAACAGGGAGAGCAATACTACCGCACCAAAAGGCCTTAGTATTACCTCTAAAAGTAGAGCTTGAGCTTTCTCCTCTGACAATAAACGCAGTCCAGCTGTGGCTTTTAACACTACCGGAGTTTTCTTCCAGAGATGAGGTGGCACAGCATCTATGGCCATGTCCAGCAATCTTTTGACGGTTTCAGCACCCTAAAAGGAAAGAAGTTGTTTTACTTACAGTTTCCTCCTACAGCCCATCAGAAAATGACCCTCCCAATTCCCCTTCAAAACTAGTGAAACCAGTATTCAATAACAGAATATACCTCACCCACAACCAAAAGAAGCATAAAAACTGTGCTAGGCATCTCATATGAACCTTAGAGGAATACATGCATTGGAAGGTCAGATATATTCAGAGATGTATCTTAGGAGACAGAACTAAATTTCATTGTTTGCGGAAAGTATTTTTTGAAAGGATGGAGGGAGGCAAGGGAACTGAGTATCCGACAAACCTAGACATCTTGCAGTATGATGAAACTAAACGGTGCAATTACTGACTGAAGCTGCAAAAGTCAGGGGGAATGTCTGTAGATTTCAGTAAATGCAATATAAGAATTCCAAGTGTGTCCATAGAAAGTTGTCTAATTACAATGCCAGCTGTAGAGTGGTTACCACATGATGCACAGTCATCACTGCTGGGCTCCTAATTATTTACACTGCTCTAATAATTACAGTTTAGCATTAGCAATAAACATTCCCCTGTGAAATTTCTAGAAATGTCTTTTGGGGAAGATTTTTCTCCTCTCCTTCTCAATGAACAAGACAATTTAGTGAAATCATAGAATCATAGAATGGCCTGGGTTGAAAAGGACCTTAAAGATCATCTAGTTTCAACCCCCCTGCTCTGGGCAGGGTTGCCAACTACTAGAGCAGGCTGCCCAGCGCCACATCCAGCCTGGCCTTGAATGCCTCCAGGGATGGGGCATCCACAACCTCTCTGGGCAACCTGTTCCAGTGCCTCACCACTCCCGTGATGAGATCATCTCCCATGATGAGATCATGGGAGATCTCATCAAAATTAAAAAAAAACAAAAAACAAAAACCAAAGCCATTCACTCTTTCCTAAAGTTTCACACTCAAATTCCTGCAGCACTGAGTGCAGCCAAGCAAATTGAGAAACCTGAAGCTGCCCCTAAGCTAGCCCCCAGCTCCGAGACTGCTAAAGCACACAAGGGACAGGATCTAATCTATCACTTCCCTGGCACCTCCTTTAGCTTGTGAAAGAGCTTGCTGTCAGCACAGGGGATCTGGAAAATGGCAGCCTAATTCAGGACTGGCCCTGTGTATCACGACGGCATTCTTTTAGCTCTTTCTGCCTTGCTGCTCATTTCTGACTCCTGATCCAACAGAGTGGCCTGGAACAAGCGTATTGTGCATGAATTCAGTCATTCACGTTTGAAAATAAAGAGGGCTGCACCTAACTTAAATTTCTTTTTACAATTCTGAATTAATATACTAATTAATACATCTGATTGTGGAAGATGGAACTGCCCGGCTGTGTTTTGAAAAACTCCATACATGAACAAGAAAATAGAAGTCCTGAGGCAGTAGAACAGTAACTGCCCATAGAAAAAACATTATTCAGCTAAAACTGCGATCAAATATCTGAACTGAGCATGACTGAATTGAGTCCTACATATCACTGTGCAATGGCTTCCAAGATAACAGCTAAGAATCAAAACAAATTACAGGAAGTCTGATGACAGGGGCAGAGAATACATTTTGAAAAATATTAAGGACTGACTTAACCAGCTAAGTGCATCTTGATTCTTGCCCTTCTCCCTAACTGATTAACAAAAAGTAACTTTTGTAGATCTGACCATGTACATGAAAAAGTTAAAAATTTTCAACAGTCAGAGAAAAGAATCCTCTTTGCTTGCCAGTGTAACATGACTAAAAATGAAAAACTCCATAGTCTTAACCCCTGACTCAAACCCTCTCAAAAAAATCAAAACAAAATATGCCTATTTTGAAAAGTGACCAGCACTGAAAATTTCAACCAAAAGTAAAAACTGAGAAAATTATTAGTATATGAGACAGGAATATATGTTTACTTATAATTAGGGTGGCTATAGGGGAAATAAATATTGAATAAATATTGAACGGATGCTGCTAGAACCAAAAATCACTTTGTCTTTGAAATTCTCAAAGGCATAAAGTCTAGTTAGATATAGCATTTAAGCAATTAATTAAGCCATCATTCCACTGATGAAATATGTAAAGTAACAGCTCCCATTTCATTGTGTAGAAATTAATTCACAGAAGTAGAGCAATAGGTTTAGAGAGCCAGTATTAGAACCTTTACATTTTTTCTTGACTCTCTGCAATTACAATTAGCAATATATGAACTGCTTGGTAGAGCCCAACTGATATTACTAGATGCAAGATCAACTCACAGGGAATGACGGAGAGCCTTACCTTTTCAGGCTGATCAGCATAGGCAGAAAGACCTGGCTTCACAGACTCAAAGATTTCCCCTTCCAGCTCTGGAAGGTTTTCTGCACAAATGAAACATTAAGTGAAACAGTCAACAAGTCAGATCTTTTTCTTTAGCTTGGTTGTCCGCAACACTGGTAAAGTGACTATCCTTGATTTCCCCTTGCAAATACTATTTCCTTCTCAAAACAAACACTGCTCCTTCATTTCACAAACATATTTAACAGAACATTGCCTTTGTATCCTCCAAGTTCATGAACAATTTATTATGAACACATCGTTAGAATTAGAAGTATGCTCATTTTGCATTTGTGAACCACGAATTATAGCAATGTTGTATGACTATTACCTAATCTTAATGAAATTTCCTTCCCCTTCTGTCTCTAAGCTAATTGTGAAATATTAATTCATATTAAGGCACATACAGTCAGCTCCTGATTATCCTTAAGTGATTCATCCAACTCACAAACACGGGGAACAGAGCTGACTGGCCTCAGGCACCTGGCTGCAAAGCCAAACAAATGTGACCATTGCTCCCAGAGCAGCTTGGGTCTGAAAGCTATCCCTGAGTATTGCGTGTTACAAATCAGGCTGAGTCCATCAGAGTTGGACGTTGTACAAGCCCTTCCCAACTACCGCTGAAATCATGTGAAGCCACACAGGTACTATGTGTGGCCCTGCAGGGCTTATTAGCTGAGTCCCACCACCAGCCTTTAACCTTTGCAAATTTGGTGGCTCACTGTACCCGAACTAATTCGCTCTCTTGAGTCTTGTTACACGTGCAGCCAACTTAGGTACCTCTGCACCATGTCAGAAGCAGACAGACTGCAGTGTGCTGTGTCTGCTTACAGTTCTGGAAATGGCTTAGAACCTTGGTGGTTATAACTCTTTAATTTAATGATTTTAATTTGCTATAAAATGTGGCATATACAGGTATGCAAAATTTAGGTATCTCTTGATGTAATTCAAGGTAACATGCAACTCAACAAAGGACACTGTAAGCCTCTTTTCCAACTCAATGAGACATTCCTTTAAACAGCTGCATAGATGAAAAACTTCAGAAATTCAGAACTCTCCAGTGTACCCAGAACGAAACCTCTGGTTTCAAAACATCTATAAGAAGGAAATTTTCACAGCAAAACATCACCATAAATGGATGATAATCATCTCCCAGAGGACGAACTGAAAGACAGACAGGAGAAATCTTCAGCTGATCCCAAATTCTGTGTTGGTGCAAACAAAACCCCCTCATGCGAAGTCAGAACTTCAGTCAACATACTGCAGGTGCACAGACTGACACAGGGTCTTACCTGGGCTCTTCTGCACAAAGGTGTAAATATGAATCCGAGTTCCAGTGCTTCCTGCATCAAACATTATGCCATAAAAAGTGTTGGCCTTGGCATTTATAGGGCACACATTAGGTGGAAAGAGATCCTGAAACCACATCTCCCTGTTTGAATGGGAAAGAACAAAGGACAAAGAAGAAAACACCAGTGCTAGAAGGATGGGGAGTCTGGAAGATGCCATTCTGCCAGAACCACTCGAGGCAGCCAAGCATGGATCAGCAGTCACAGAGCTGGAGTAGTAGATCCTGTAGAGAAACAAACAAACAAACAAAAAAAAGAGTAACAAAAATCACCAAGAGCCAAACAAACAAAGAGACAACCAAGACAAGTGTCCTCTCCTAACAAAGTCTGTAGAAGTTCTGTCTGTATACGTATATTTTGCCCTTTGGAAAGAAAAATGCTTTTCAGCACCTCATCCAAAAGATGTTATTTACTGTATTTTGGTGCTACAACTGCATCTAAGTGATTTGTTCTTTCAGAGTAAAGGTTTCTCCATTTCTCAAATGCAGAAGAATTGAAGTAGATTCCCCCCCACCCGTCAGTATTTCTAGGTTTCACTTTACTTAGACAATTTTTTCTCTGACTTGGCTTGAAGGTTCTCAAGATATACAGCCCCCAGAAACTCCAAAAAGCCCAAATGTTATCTGAACAGAAGCATCATCAAAGGGCAGCTCAGGGCAGAACCCCTTTGCCCTAATATTTACACACATGAGATGCTGTGGCAGAACACAAGTGTTATTCAGACAAACAAAGAGAACTTCATCTCAGGCTATGAACAGCTGCTGGGAGAGATCAGTGCACAGAGCGAAGGCATATCCTTCCAGCAGTATCCTGGTCCCCAGGGAAAGCCTGTGCTGCACAAGAGGGACCGAACTGTGAGGTGCACCTGGGCTCTGCCTCTCAGTACCTTCTCAGTATTTTTCACACTTCTCATTACTGCCTTCGTTTTGTTTTTTTCATTGTTTTCTCCTGACACAGTTTTCATTCTCAGAATTAGAAAACAACAACAATAACCCACCACACTTTCACACCTGGACCAGTCGCCCTGAACACTCAGGTTGCTTACACAGCTTCTAACATCAGCTTCTAGTAAGCCAAGGCCCCAGAGTTGTGTGACACAGTAATGGATATCCAGATACAACAACTATTCCTCCCTTCTGTTAACATGCATCAATTTGCATATATTTTTACTAAGAAATGCTAACAAAGGAAAGATATGGGCACAGAAATGATAGGGTTCATTAGGCACCCAGTTAAGCAGGAGGAGAATATGTAACTATCTTTGTTGTTTGCATTTTAGCAGCAGAAATGAGCATGTGGCCAGATGGCCCACCTTACGCTGTATCGCCTGCACGGACACCCACCCGAAGCACCCTGCACGCTGAGGGTGCACACAGCCCATCAGCCTCCAGACACGGGCTTACACGTCCAATTGCCCACAGCGCTGAATATTGTACCTCATACACCTCTCATCTGCTCTGCCCCAGACCCTCATCTGCTTCTAGTCCTAACATTCAACTGTCTTTTAGTGATCTGTTCAGCCCCACTATGTTCATTCTCTCAAAATCTGTATTTGCAACCTGTATCCTATATTTATCCATTCCTAATCACAACCTCTCTCCTTTCCTTTCTACACGAATTTGACATAGCCTCTGTTTCCACACACCTTTCACCCACACCCAGAGAACTCACTTACCCTTCCCTCCCAGATTCAGCCCTTCACCTTTGTCCCTAATTACAGCAAAATCAGATTAACTTTTACCCATTCTCACCAAACACTCCACACTGGGTCATTCCGTGAGTGCCCTTCTGACTCACTCACGCGTTCAGCTACTTCTGGAGCAAAGAAAATGCCCAGCCCATTGCAGAAGGGTAACCTTGCTTATCTTCTGTGACCTTTATTTGAGTCCTCCCTTTCCTAGCAAATGCGCAGAAGCACATGCAGGAGCACAGGCTCTCGATCCACTCTGCCTTACAAGCACGTTCTGAGAAGCAATTTTATCATTCCACAAACACGCAGCAGCCCTGGCCATCCCTCTCTGACAGATCAACTCCAACTGTCACAGCTTCTAAAGCATTCGCATTTTATGCAGAAATGACTAAAAACTTAGTTCCAACCTGTAAAAACTTGAACTGCTGTCCTGAACAGAGTTCATGAAAAGTGCTGAGCTGTTTGGCAGTTTCATAGCTAGGGATCTGACTACGATGCAGCTGGAATTACCCATGTTTGCTTCATCACTGTAAGGAGGTCTGCTGAAAATCCAGGAGGCTGCATCTCTTAACAGAACATGAAGCCACACAAATGAGTACTGCTTTAGCTGGTCAGGAGAGGTGTTGTTATGCAATGTAAGTATTTTGTTTACTGAACAATAACAAATAAAACCTGAGCACCTGCCTTAAGAACAAACTCCAGAGTCTTGTTACAGACAGCACATGTGACACTTACATAAGCCTCACAATCCCAGTTGATCCGAAAATATCTGACCAACTGCCATCATTAACACATGCTTTTCTTGCCAGATTTCCTAACAGATAAGCCTTAGTCTCCCATGAACCACTCCCTCACTAAACTTCTCTTCTGGATCCCTTCTCAGCCATCCACCACCATTTCACATTTCCCATTCTCTACTTCTGCCTTTACTTTTTCTTCTTTCTTTCCACCTTTAACCACCTAAGGACAAAAAAGAAAAAAAAAACTCAGGATCCCCTCCCTTATTAAGAATGGAAAAAGTACATTGAGCCTCTTTGATGAGTGGTTCAGACCATTTACTAAAGAGTATTAGCAAACCAGTGTCCACAAGAAGCATAAGAATAGGTAAGAAGAGTAAGAAGTCAGAGAGAGCAGAGGGAAATGGGCAAAGCATAATAGAACTGGCAATGGAAAAGGAATTAGAAAAGAGAGGGTCAGAAGAAAGAACAGAGGAAAAATCTTACAGTAGAGGCAGACAAGAGGGAGAGATTAGTTACTGAGAAAGAAAAGTACTATTTCCAAGAAAGTTTCTCTCAAAAAATGTAAAATCTAGCTGCTATCAGAATACAACAGGATGGATGAAACGAGGACCAAACATAAAGAAGAAAACAGGCTAACAGTAATAGGAGCACGAGTTCATTAATACGAGCAAACAGCTCAGCAGGTAAAACGCAAGGATTATCATCGGTAGGCTCCAATCGCTGCCTTTATTGATGAGCAGTAATTATCAACATCAGTGGTAAATACAATAGGCACACACCTGAAGCAGGACGAAGGCAACAGCAGCTACTCCCCTCCAGAGGTTCCTAATGAAAACCACTTCGGAGTGCCGAGACAAAGGACACTGCGCCCGCACTTCTCTTCTTCACCTTCGCGTTCAGCTAGTAGGAGCGGACTATGTATCAGGCAAATTATAAGGTCACGGAAGCACATAAAATATCAGTCCAATTGCTTTACACGCACTTGAGCTTATCATTACTCAATACTGGCAGTGAAACATGCTCAGGTAGGTACATGGAACAGATTTCAAGGAGTTGAAAGTTAACCAAGCTCAGCAAGGTAGTAAAACATTTACACAGATGTTAGAGTTGACTTCAGCAGCGCTGGCCTGAGTCCAGTGACACAAGGCAGAATACTCATTTCCAAGCACATGCAAACAAATGCGACTATCAGCTGTGCAGGGCAGACTTTAGAGACTAAGCGGCAAAGTTGAAGCACATCCAATATAAATTTGGGAATTAAAGATCCCAAAATACCAGGATGCTACACAGAGAGTGACAAGACTGACAGCGCGAACAGAAAGCAATAAAAACACACTAAAACCAAGCTCCTTAACCAACAGAAGTGAAAACAACGCCATAATAGCAATAAGAAACCTTACGGCAGCAAAACCCAACCTTACTTGTAGTTCGCCACACACAGAAACACCGGCAACAATCAAGACTCACTCACATTCTGGAATATTTCTGACAAAAGCCACAGGAGCATCTCCCTGCAAAAACGAGTCTGTCTGAGGGAGCGGAGGGAAAAGCAGTGTGCCTGACGTGCACAGGCATTTCCCCTTTGTTTCCTAAAACAGCACAGGGAAACATTGGGGAACAAAGCAAACCGTTAGCAAGTAACCGGACACACGGGGCTGAGAAATATTTACTAAAATAGCTCGGGAAACAGACGACGTGAGGTCGGTTTGTTTCGCTGCTGCCCGCGCCGTAACGGACCGCGGGCGGCCTCGACCCCGGGGGGCAGCTCGCAGAG
>VXAA01006231.1:54196-76121 GCA_013399115.1 Anseranas semipalmata | reverse complement strand
CATTTGCCTCCTGGAGGAGGGTTTAGAGAAAACAGAACCAAAACGTGCTCTGAGCACGGTGGAAAAATCAACCTACGCTGTGGCTGCCGTGTCCTCTATCACAGATTGTTGCACTCTAATCCTGTTCCTACTTTTCTAAATCCAAGTACCAAGCAAAAAAGAAAAAAACTTCTTTCAGTTAGAAAGAGCAACTGAAATTAAATGGTTTTAAAATCCTGTTTACTGAATAAGACACACACCTCTGATCCCCAGGGCATTGGTGGGGTTAAATGGCAGGAGACAATGTTCTTCCCTTCTCCAGCTGCCTGGTGTGCTCTGCGTCTGTCTTTTTTCCCCCCCTTTTCTGAACTGCTGCTCTTAATACTGCACCACTATCCAAAACAATAAGGAAGAAAACCCTCTGTCCGCATGGTTTTAATTCTTCAGTAGCCTTGCAGATCTATTTGTATCTAGTACAGGTGGGTTTTTATAGTTTAGGCTTGCATTATTTCCCATGTGTAACACAAATCACAGGTAGTTCTTTCACTCCCTAGTTTAAACATGGTTTAATCAGCCTGAACACTGCAAATGAGGGACCTTTCTTTTTCTGGTGTCTTCTCGTAATTAAGTTTGAAGAGAAGAACACAACTAGGATACTATTCCCTCTCACAATTATTGTTTCTTGATTTCTGTTCTCACAGATTGAGAAACTGAAGAAGGAGCTGATTGATTTGAAACAGCAAGCACAAGAAGAGAACAAGAAAATGGTGAATGAACTTTTTGTCCTCAGAACAATGGGATCTTCTGAGCAGGCAGAAGAGTAGTTTTGATTTTAGTATGAGAAATAAGCTAGGGCAGCAAACTGGTACAGGTTTTAGTACAAGAATCTTGCATGAAAAAGAAGTTGAAAAAACAGTAGTGATGTGGTATCCTGTGACTCTCTAGTATTATTTCAGATAATAGCAGGAATATTTTATAGCATCTGAAATAGTATTACGAACCAGCTGGGTAATGGAGAGGCCAGAGACACAGCAAAAACATGTTTCATTTTTATTGAGCTAACCAATAACTAATTTGAGTTCTTTTATAGTTCTCCTTCATTCATTGCTATTGAGCCAAAAAAATCTGAAAAAGAGCTAACAAAATTATTATTTGTTAATGTGGCTTCGATATGAAATGCAGAACTGTGCTCATTTCCACTTTAAGCTAGTATCTTCCACGAAGAAGATTCCACAAGGAACTGTCTCCCATCCTTAGATTATAAAGAGCAGAACAGACTATAAGCAGTGTTATAGATGTTGCTTTAAACTAACCATTCATTTCTAGACTTTTTATTTCACTGGAGGGTAGCTTTTGTTGAGTTTGCAGCATTTCTTCTAATGATGAATTCCTTGTGGTTTTTAATACACTGCAGCTCAGTGTAATTTCAGATATTCGGTTCTATGTGCTCTGTTTTATGTTACATTATTTGATGATTGGCTTCTCTTACTTTGTTTTCTTTTTATTGATTATTTCTGATTTGCAGGCAGACTGTCACACCCAACAAATAAAAGAACTGGAAGCGGAATTTCAGAAAAAAGTTGGAGAAATTGGCCAAATTCAATTAGAACTGAAATTAATAAAGGAATTCCGCAGGGAGAAAGTGGCTATGGAGAAAGAACTGGAAGATGTAAGTTTGTCATAAACGTGGGTTTGCAATAATTAAAAAGCAACCTTTCTGTCTGCATGGCAACAGAGTTTGGGGTGGAGGAGAACAGACATGGTTGACCTACTAGATTGTTTTCTTTAAGCACGGTTTACAGAGACTGAGCAAAAGCACAAGGTGTATAAAATGCAAGTTCCATAGCCAGAACTCACTTCTGTAATGGGCCAGTGCTGTAGGTTTTTGTTTATTTATAACAAAATTTACATTGAATTATACAAACTTATGGATGGACTAGAGGATTTAGTACACACTTTGGATCTATAATACACTTTTTAAATAGTGGTATTAACTAAAACATTTCAGCTGGGATAACAAGCATCTTTGGATCTATAATACACTTTTTAAATAGTGGTATTAACTAAAACATTTCAGCTGGGATAACAAGCATCTCAGCTGACTGATGACATGAAAAAGGTGCCTCAAGCAACTTAAGTGTCTTGGTGACTCAGGTCACCTGAAATTTTTTTCAACCAGAAGAAAGGTCTTGGAAACAAAACAAAATGCTTGCTCAACAGCATTTAGATTATTAATATAATAGCTCCTTTTAAGCTAAGACATTAAACACAGTCACGCATTTTTTCAAGGGATGCTTGAGGTGTTGCATTTTGAATGAGCTTGATGACTGAATGAATAAACGAAGTAAAGTAGATTCCTAAAACTAAGCATTGAACAGAGTGATGGAGTATGTGTGTGAATGACTGTCAGCGATGTGAAAATACATGCAAAGGTGAACTTTGAAGAGGAAGCAAAACAGTAATAAAAGTCAGATTAAGTGGATTCTAGAGACGGCATGAAGATTTGATGAAGACTGTGAGTAGTGCCAGGAAAGACTACCAAGTACCTCCTTGAAGAATTGCATCCTCATTTTTAGTTATAAGGCTGAAATTAAACTCCATTATTACAGAGGTTTATTTTTTTATGACAGTTAAAAAAGAGTATGAAGATCTCAGACAGGAGACATCAGGAAGTGGTTGTGAGACTGGAGAGGAGGTTTCTTGAAGAGAAGGTAAAGGCTGACAGGCTATTAAACTTTTATCAGAATAAAATGATTTCTCCCACTGACTGCTCTGGCCTCTGTATTTCTGCTAGTTTCTGACTCAGCATTTTACAGTTTCCCATGTCAATAGAAGTATGATGAATGAGTTGGAGGCTAGGTGCAGCTTTCTAAGGAAAGACATGGGATGTCGGGATCCCAGAGAGGCCTTATTCTCCACTTCTATCAGGAACTTCAGTGCCCTTGGAAGTTCATTCTTTTTTTTTAGCAAGAAGTTGCATGAGCTGAAAACTGGGTTTGATTTTAGAATTTACACTGTATCAGGTTTTAGCTTCAGTATCACAGTTCTCATGCAAAATTTAAACAAAAATTTAAAATTTAAAATTTTCTCCCTTTCAGAAAAGATTAGAAGAAGATGCTGAGAAGAAGCTAATAATGATGTCAGAGACTGCCCAGCGTGAGGCTGTTTTGTAAGAAACACTTGCTTTTCTTGTTTGCTATTTTACTAACCCATTTTAGCGCAGTGTTCTAAAGAACTAGTTGCCTGTTACTGCACGGGCTTTGAAGGGCAAAATCAGTGATGACCTAGGCTGTTTTTTCTATTTTAAATGTCAAGATGGTGGCAGCGCTTACATTTAAACTATAAGACTCTTGCTGGTTCTAGGGGAGAACTGGAGTTAATATCACAGTCACACTGCTGTTTCTCATTCTCCCAGTCCAAATGTAGGACTAAGACAAAGCTAAGAAAACTTTATATGGACCCATGAGAATTTTACAGCTTAACTCTGAAATTAGGACACTGAAATACTGATTTTCATATAAAAAAGCATGACAGATTGTGATTAAAGCTCTTGGATTTTGTTTCCCTCTGTCTAGGCAGCTGAACAGCACTGGGAGAGAGGTGTTTAAGGAGAACATTCGTCTTCATGGTGCATTCACTTCCCACCTGAAAGAGGCAAAGGAATTGCAGAAAATGAAACAGAAGTTAGAGGAGGACAAAACTCTTCTGTTACAGGAGAAGGTTTCTGCTCTGTTTTTAATTCTGTTTCATTTCCCTCCAGAAAGGGATGCTTGAAGTCCTGGAAACAGATATAAGTGTACTGAGACTAAATTCTCCCCAGTCAGACTCCTCTGCAGCTACTGAGTTCAGAGTTGCCTGAAGAAAGCTCTTATTCTATCTTAATTGTGGAGGAGCAATAAGGAAGGATTTCCTGTGATAGCCCACTGAGAATAGGTCTCTGCAGTGTATGCTACACGCCAAGCCTTCCTATCTGTTTTCTCCTGTAAACAAAAACCTGACCCCAGAGAAGTGTTCTCTCTCCAGTGTGAAGGTGCCAGCATGTTTACTACGTTGTCACTGCTGGGGAAAAAGGAAACCTTCAGATTTGGTGTGAGTGAAACAAAAGCCCAAATAATTTCTTCTCGTCTTTTAGGAAACCAGTGAGAGTTTGATTAGAAAAAAGATCCTACAGATCAACCATCAGAAAGCACAGATCGGAGATCTGCAGCATAAAGTGAAAAAGCTGGAGATGGCTTTATGTCACATGACCAGAGAATTTGAGACAAAGACTCAAAAAACACAGCATCAGGCACTGATAGAAAATCAGGCAAGCATGGTGGAGATCAAGAAACTGCAGCAACTACTAGAAATGAAGGATCAGGAGATGAATCGAGTGAAGAAACTAGCCCGGAATATCTTAAATGAGAGGACTGAGGTGGAAAGGTTCTTCCTAGATGCTCTGGAACACGTGAAGCAGGAGATCATAGCCAGTAGAAAGCACTATAAGGAAAAGGCCCAGGCTGCCTATTACAGAAAAATGCTGGAGGCATGTGCAGGGATGGAAGAATTTCCCAAAATCAAAACATTCAAAAGCAACATAAACAGCACAAATAGTGTGTACAGAGACCTAGAGGAAGCAGAGAAATGCTACTGGTATTTTAACGTCAAAAACTAGTGTCTATCTTCCTAGCACACCTTTAAAAAAAAAATCTTTGTGTGATGATATTGTCTAGATTTGGAATGCTTGTGGAGACTGCTGTAGTGAGAATAACTGTATGAGGTGTAATATCCTGTCAATTAGTAATGACTTTGTGGGCACCTAATTTCATTTTTTTTGTCATTATTTCATGGATGAAATTAAAGATAAGCTCAAAAGGGTCTTTTTCACATTTTGCCATGTGCTGTGGAATTACATATGGATTTTCCCGTATAGATGTGCTTCTTGGAGTTTCTTTTTTATAATTATTGTAGTATCTCTCTTTTTTGGGGGGGGAATGATGTATAGGCATCATTCTTCTGGCATTGCTCTTTTGCTTTTCATTCACTCCAGTGACCTGAAAACACTGAGGCCTAAAAATTACAATTACGATCTTAACAGTTCTTTACTACGCTGCTGATCATTTCAACAGAAGCAACCGGTAGATGGCAGATAGTCTTTGTTCAACTGTTCTTCCGTATGCCAGAAGCCACTGCTTTGCATTGTGCTTTCAAAGCCTGTTTTCCTCAAGCTTTGCAATTAATCTAAAAATTAAGCCATTACATGGAATATACAATGACATATCAAAACCAAGATCACATGCAGTATAGTACTGATTGACAGGATTACATTTTAAAATGAATAAACCAAAATATGATTTATGTAAGTATCTCAGAATTTGCATTAGGATGTACCTCAGTTTAAACTGTGGCTACATTTGCCACAGTGGCCAGTTTTACAGGTGTCTAACCTCCTGCTAGTAATCTGTGCCTACAAACTGCAGCAGTATCTATAGGTTTTAAGACGTAGAGCTTAAAGTCCAGTATAGCTGCAGTTTGCATCCATCTTTGGTGAGAGATCAAAATTATACTACTCCCAGATAAAATGTTTGCTTAGTATGCATCAGCCTTTGAGTAACTCGGTGACATGTAATCAACTGGAATGCCCCATTCAGGTTACCTTACCTCAAAAATGATACAAAAGAAACATCGAGAATTCAAAAATCAGATGTGAAAGTAGTTACAGAGATCTAAGGAAGCTTCCCCTTGGAGGGAAGAGAAGGGGGGAGGCTGAAACTGAGAATAAAAATTGCTTATATATTAACCCTCTTACATATGAACAGTGAAGAAGCAAGGGAAGGGCAATGTACTTGAAATTAATACGTTTATGTTTAGTTTAGAGAGCCATTGGTTTAGAAGTTGGACAGTACTCATTTATTTTCTGAATTTACATGCTACAAATAGCTGAACAAGAGCAATGCAGAGATACGATTTAAAGCCCTTTTTACACATAAAGAATCCATGAGGGAGATGCCTTTGACATTTTCTCCTAATGCATTGATCTTTTCTGTGTTTTTCAGGGAAAAAGTCCAGTTTGAAAAAGTGGATATCAGTGAGTTGACATGGGAACAAAAAGAACGTGTTCTGAGATTACTTTTCGCCAAAATGAATGGCACAAATTCATGGTAATACTCTGTTTCGTCAGTAGGTGAATGCAGAGGTTTCTGTGTTAGTAAAGCTTGGCTGATAAACTCCAGAGCAGGGGATTCCAGGGAACTCTCCATCCAGCATAAGAATCTAGCTAACTGTGTGGCTTGGTTTGAGATACTTTAACGTTATGAAAAAGGTGATATATACCAATTTTGGACATGCACCAGACTATACTGCTAGATCTTTGTACATAGTATCAAAAGAAAAGCAAGTGGAAATAAACTTGAGTACTGAGGAAAACAGAGAATTATCTTTGCTCAGTGCTGTGGGATTAATTTTGTTCAGTCATTAATGAATTCCCATCCATTTTTATCAGACAAGTAGATAATGCATATTGTGACAGGAGCACTCCCCACATTTATTTCCTTTTAATAAGAAAACCATAAAGCAGTCTGACTGGTATTAAAAAGTACAAATATCCACAACCAGGTTATTGAAACTGTACTTACTCTATGGCCAGTTGCCATATGAAACCTGGGAGCATGACTTCAAAGATGTCTAAAATATGGTTTACACTGGAAATTCAGGAGTCAAGCTGCATTAAATACATTGTAAACTGTTAACAGAATTTTTGACAGAATGCATAAGAGGGGCCCAAAGAGCAATCTAAAATGCTGCAAATTTTTATGTAGTTTGGGAGAGCTAAACCTTAGCTTCTCTGTGTTAAAAATTTTATTTAATTTTTGTTTAAATTAAATTTAAATTTTGTTACATTAATGGAGTTTAACAAATTTAAAGTTATTACAGCAGGAATAAGAAATGTATAATTAAATGATTAATCCATTAGCTTTTATGGTTCCAATTTAACTCCTTTTATCAGTATTTGCCAACATACAAAAAAATGTAAAACTGTACAGTAAGAATGATTGAGGAATGGGATACAAATACTTCATTTTGACTTAAGATTAACCTGCTGTTGTTAATTTCAAAGATTTCTATTACAAAACATCTTTCATGTGTGTATTCTAGGTGATATTATTCTAGTAATATTCTAGGATAAGAGGTTAGAAGTTTTCTTCCACGTTGTTATTACCTGTTATTTGGAAACATAACACGCTATTTGTTTACCAATAATTTGTTTATGTGAGCTGACAGCCTTTCTTGCTTTAACAAAATTAAACTGGTATATGTATTAAAGGAATAAATCAGGCCATTGCGAATCAGGAAGGAAATAGACTGATTAACTGATATTTTAGTCAGTCTTTGACAGTCTTCACAGTGGTAGAAAGGATTATCTAGACTTCTGCTAACATCAAACATGAAATAGTCACCCCTATATTTGTAAAGCTAGAGATGAACTAAAGGGCAGAAAGTGCACAGCAGCACTGACCTCTGCCTATGCAACTTCTGTTTGAACTCTCCTCATTCACTTTTAGTTGTAATGATTTTTCCACAAAATACAGAATTCAACAGTGAACCGAACTCATGTTCAATTCATAGTGCTGATTTCAGATAGTGTACTGCAATAGCACAAGTGTCCTGGCATTTTCTTGCTTGCTGTTTGTTTTAGGAAACAAGGTAGTTTAGTTTGGTATGCGATTAGAAGCCTGGCTGAGTGTACATCACCCTTAGATGAGGATAACATTGCTCTTGTTTCTTCCTCACAGGAAATACAGCAAAGTTCTGGCTACTTCAGCTCCAGCTCCTGCTGATGCTAAAGAAGAAAGCAAAGTTGGGTAAGATGCTAAATTATAGTATACTATCTAACATCTGATTATATATCTATATATCTAACAGTCCTGATTATATATAAATGGATACAATTGTCTCTCTGACATCCCCCCCCTTTAGAAATAATTTAGTTTGTCTGAGGATCTGTACTGGTGTGTCTAAGCACAAAGAAATGTATGTGTGACAAGTGAGGAATTTTTTTATTTACTTTTAAATTTCTGGTCATGATAATTTTTAGCAGCAGGCATTTAGACTCAGCTCTCATAAAAAAAACAAAAAACAAAAAACAAACAAAAAAAAACAACCTTGATCTCATGCTCTCTTAAAGCCTCCTCTTACCAACAAACAGCTTTATTATTTTTGGAGAAAAAAATGAGAGGCAATGACTGTACAAAGAGATACATTTTCAGCTAGGACAGGGAGTTTTAATTAAGCTTATTTTACATTCAGTATAGAATCACTGAGAGATAATGGGCCAGGATGAAGCATTCATATGCCTGGTTTTCACAGACACAGACTTAGATACAATATGTAGTTAATTATAATACTCCACGGCAAGCAACACCAACTTACTCTGGAAGAATGAATAAAGAGGAGTTTTGGCATGTCATCATGGAGCATCATGTCAGACATGAGGCAGTCAAGCACACAAAACTTAACATGTAATACTCAGACACCAGATAAAGTTCATAAAGAGGAGCCCTGGAGGGATTTGTATGGAAAGACAAGAGAGCGCTCCTTCAGAGATGCAAATTGGCACTTCCAGAAACAGGTGTGGAAGTGACGTGTGGCCTTTTTTGCTCAGACAGGGAAAACAGAAGCAGAAGTCACACGGTCCAGTTCTCAAAGGTGGTTAAACTATTTAAACATAAATTTTTGAGACTTACACTTTCAAATAGTTCTGAGAATCTAGACTGCAATGCCTTCCAGGCAAGAAAAAAATTTTAATAGGAGACAAAGGGTTGACTATAAAATTTGTATTTTAATAGAGACTAATTTACTATGAGATCTTTTATACTGAGATTATATTTTTTGTATAATACAGAAGATATATTCTTTAGTTCAGTCTTCTATAGTGAATGTTGAAATAAAAAGAAAATAAACAGATGGGTGGAAAGCCATAACAGCAGTGAGATGAAGCAGGTACATCATGATCAGTGAGCATCTGCAGCTTGATCTAAAAAGGCATTTCGTTAACTAAAAGGCAGATACAAGATTTGTATTTCTAGTACATTTAAAATAATCTGATTTAAAAATGTTGTTGGAAATGCAGATAATCAGAAAAGATATTTGCACATAAGTGAAAGGATTCTACAAATGTCTAGAACAGGTGTGGGGAAAGTGCAGGGATACTCTTGCAATTCTTCAGGCAGCAGGTAAGCTTGCTAATAAAGACTGATGTTGTTATAGAAGTTGGCTTTTAGAATTTCTAAAGGAAAGAGATAGTGTGTTTTAGCAGGGCAACAGAAAAGTCAGAATAGCAATACCGATTAGGAAGAAAAATGAAGGTGATTTGAAAGTGAATGACCATAGACAATATTAGAGGCTATTGTTTAATATTCCTTTTCCAGGTATATAAGTGAATGCCAATTTGTTACTGGTGATTTACCTTGAATATTTTACCTTTGCAGCACAGAAAATATTTCTCCCAACCTAATATTCATTACACAGCAGGCTGAACTACTGGAGTCATCATCTTCTGCAGTAACCGTTCCACATATTCAGATGTTAACACCACAGACAGAGTAAGGCAGCTGTACACTTTGCATGCGCAAGAACAACATCCACAGCAATTACTGACTCATCTGCACTTTTCATTTTGGAAGTTACCTTGTGAGCAAAGGTGCAATTCTAAATCCCTCATCTGTTACAGCGCTGCTTTGACTACACATTTGAAATCCATCTGAAATATAACTATTTTCCTCCTCCTTAAAATAAAGATTTTATTCTTTCCAAAGCCAGGAGCTAGGATGACCCTGTACACAGCACTAGAGTGGTTAGAACTCTGTGTAGGTGTTGTTATAATTTGATTGAGATACCTTTTCAGTTATTGAGATGCCTTTTCAGTTACCATACAGTCATGTATATGAAACTTAAGAGCATTTGTGATCAAGTGATAAGTATGTGGAAATAGAAACAAGGCATTCCTTGAAATGCTGTATGAAGAGATTGGTACAGAAGTCCTTGAAATACTGTGAAAGAAGAATCTATACATGGGTTACAGGAATCATAGACCAGTGTCTGCAAAGAGGGGAATAAAGTCAATGTAACACCTACAGGATATCTTACCAAGGAACAGTCATTTTCTGCAGAAATGTATTAGCAAGTTTTTAATTCATAATCAAATTGAAAGGTGAGAATTTCCCTCTAGAGTATAACAGAACAAAAAAGTAGGATACAAACATAAGAGTAACTGTTATGGATCCATTAAATACTTGTCAGTTACAAGACATCTTAATCAGAAGGCAGGATACAAAGTCTTCACATTCAGGTTGTTTAATTTGAACAAGTAATGATTACAGTCATTAGAATAATAATATTATTTTCCATGAGTACTTGAATGAGTTCCCTGCAGATCCCTCATGGCTGCATCATCTTCCAGGAAGCAAGAATAAAAGTACAGGCTCTCCAGCTCCAAATGCACATATTCTTAAGAACGGAGTATACTAAGACTTACTCTCCTCTTGTAATGGGACCTGCAGTCCCTAGAGAACATGACTGTGTTTGAGAAAAGTGACGAGTCGATCAATCACCACAAGAAATACAGCCATAGTCAGGAAAAGAAACAGAACAGGCTTGGCTGTTTTGTGATTAAAACACGTGTTCTTTCTTCCTACTGACCTGTCTACTTACTCTTTTTACCATCCAGACTCACATGATCTTGTGATACAAGACACACGTTTCTGCTTCCACAGTTTCATTATCTTAGAGGACCTGTAGGCACATTTCTGTTAGCACAGTAAAAAGGCACCAACCAACTTCTAGGTACAACGGAATTGACAGCAAGCCAGAGAATACAAGCTGCACGCACAACAGGAACAGAAGTTTTCAAGCTGTCAGAGGCACAGTGAAGGTCACTGTACCATACAGGAATTTCTTTCATCCTCAGACAAGCAATCAAATATGCTTTCCTGAAAAATCCTTAGAAAGCCATTTCTGAAGTGTTTTGGAAACTGCTCAACAGATGAAAGACTGACATTTTCAACTCCCAAACTTGCTGTCTTCATTGTATGTAGAAGTCATTTCTATGAGACATCCAAGGTGTCTCAGTTATGTCACTCAAACTGAGTACTCATCTGAGTAAGGTGAGCTCAAAATCTTAACATGTAAGAAAGTGGTAAAGAAAACTGCTACAAGGCGTAGCCAGTATTGAGCCACTAAGGCTAAAGATATTGAAGTGGAAAGCAGAGTAATGTTCAAGTCCAGAGGGTTTAAGGCCCATCTGTCTTCCCTTTCAATTAAATAAGATTATTTCCTCTGTGATAGGTTATACAAAAAAAAAAAAAGAAAAAAGTTGAGTTCAGCTAGCCAAAGACCACTGACAGCAACAGAAAACCCAGACTGTGCATTACATGAGCCTGCCTGATCTACACAGATAAAGAGGCCCTTAGAAAATGGAGCTTTCTGTTTCCCAAGGAAATGACGACAGTCAGGACAAAGCTGGAAAGTGCAATATGGAAGGAGAAGAGAACCAAGGTCAGCATCTGTAAAGGCTGATTTAGTTCCCCATAGTTGGCATAACCACAGCAGGCTTGGTAACAGTGGCATCTTCTTCCTTCCATTGCGAAATAATAGTTTTCAGCTGTGTGTAGAACTGCACTCCCTGAGGGAAAGGAGAGACACAAGGATCAGATGTTTGGCCTTGTGAATTCTTCAGATCTGCACCACAGATGTATCAAGCAGTTTTTGCTCTATCTACAGAGGGTTGAGTTTTCCTCTGTGGAAACAATTCATGTCAGCCCGTTCCTTTCAACAGCTCCCCAGAGATTCTGGTCCTATGAGAAAGCTTGCTACTTAGTTCTTGCTCCGTTCTCAAATTTCCACCCAGTAAGGTGAGATCTGATGACCATCTCCCCATTGCCACTTCTAACGTGATTTATCACAAATCAACTTAAGAAAGTACTCTGAATCAGCAAGTTACCTGTTTGCCATAGAAATTGGTGTCTCCTCTGAAAGAAGCACGAGAACCAGTGAAAGAGAACATGGGCAGAGGTACTGGGATTGGAACATTGACACCCACCTAAATCAAAGGAAAGCTGCCATATTAATCACAAGATAAAGAAGTAGCAGATTGCAGAGGACTCTGCAAAAGCTACCACATTTTGTTTCCTTGTATTTGAGGCTGGTACTGTTAGCTGAATAGTCAGCGATTAGTCTCTATACCTGGATGGCTACACACTGTAAATGGTGAATACAACAACCATAGCAACAATTCTAGCTTGAACATACCTGCCCCACATCTACCAAGTGAGAATATTTCCGAGCTGTGGCTCCATTGGTGGTGAAGATTGCAGTTCCATTTCCATAGGGGTTATTGTTCACCATCTCAATTGCATCATCCAAAGTGTCTGCTTCCAGAACCACTAAGACAGGCCCAAAGATTTCCTCCTTGTAGCAAGTCATGTTTGGCTGCCAAGACAAACAGCAGAAAAAGCAGATTGGATACTGAGTATATAATACAGGATATAATAAATGAAATATCCTAGGAAATAGCATATAATAAGCTCACATGCTGCTCATGCTCAGGGTATTCCTAGGATCACCCATCATACTGCATTGCCACAGGCCATCCTTCAGTCCTGCTTGCCATTCCACCAATTCCTGTGCCCTGCCATCTATCTAGTCCACTAAAGAGGGTACCATTTGTAATTGCTAAAATGCTTTCTGCTTCTACTGACTGCCTAACCTGAGTTACAGGTCTGCTTTTTGACCAAGGCTGATTAAAGGCAGGATTAATTCAGGATAGCTTACTTCAGTTCTTGTTGAGAACTTGCCATCCTTTACAAGTCAGTGCCCCGGATTTATGTCTGGTAATTAGTGGTATCTGACACATACAACAGCACTAGTTAGAGAGTACTTTAATCACCAATAACTAACACAACAAACTACAAAACATTCATCTTAGAATCATAGCATCTTAGAATCATAGCATCATTTAGGTTGGAAAAGACCTCCAAGATCATCAAATCCATCTGTTACCCTAGCACTGCCAAGTCTACCATTAAACCATGTCCCTAGGCACCACATCTACACGTCTTTTGAATACCTCCAGGGATGGTGACTCAACCACTTCCCTGGGCAGCCTGTTCCAATGCCTCACAACCCTTTCAGTGAAGAAATTTTTCCTAATATCCAACCTAAACCTCCCCTGGCACAACTTTAGCCCACTTCCTCTTGCTTGTTGCTTGGGAGAAGAGACCAACCCCCACCCTGCTACAACCTCCTTTAAGGTACCTGTAGAGAGCGATAAGGTCGCCCTTGAGCCTCCTCTTCTCCAGACTAAACAACCCCTGCTCCCTCAGCCACTCCTCATAAGACTTGTTCTCCAGACCCCTCACCAGCTTTGTTGCCCTTCTTTGGACATGCTCCAGTACCTCGATGTCCTTCCTGTAGTGAGGGGCCCAAAACTGAACACAGTACTCAAGGTGCGGCCTCACCAGAGCTGAGTCCTGGGGGAAATCTTATTCCTTGCATTTTTTTTCTTTCAGAAATTTGGTCATTACCTCCATGTTTGTCAATTGACTAAAGTCCTTGTATTTTTTACTCTACTTTTTAAAATACATGAAGATATCTGTAACATGAGACAAGTAAGTTGTATGTGGCTACTATTAACCATATTACTGTATAAAAAACTAAGAATCAAAAAATGTCAGTGAAACTTTTACTATTGAATAGCTATCTACAATGCATCAAAGGAAAGTGAAGTATTTTAAGATGTTTAATGAAAACAATGCAATAAAATTATGAGATAGATTAAAAGCCTGAAATATATAATAGCATTTAATCCATAAAATCCTAAGAATACAAAGTACAATAGCAGAACTATCAAGATTGGTGTGCTATCATGTAATCACTCACCAAAAGACCCACAAATAATATTCCTCCACAGTAGCATCCATCTGTTGCACACCATGCATTATATTGAGAGGCTGTCTCAGTAAAACCATGAATGTATTCGAGTATTCAAAGAGCTTCTGTACCTTGTTCCATATTATTTGTGTAAAGACTTCCACAAATATTTAACTTTTGTTTCTATAAGTCCTTACATTGCAAATTGCAGGAATGAATAATGGAGAAAGGAAAACTTTAAGTTTGGCTGTCAGTTGTAATCTTTTTAGGCTTCTGCTGCTGGCCATTACTACAGAAAGTACACTATGCTCGATGGACATTTAGTTTGACACAGTACAAACTGTCCATGTGTTCTTTTAATTGGCTGAATTCTAATAAAGTTAAGATTATCAACTTTATTCAGTTTGTTCTGCTCTCCTGCCTTCTTTCATCACCTCCACAACAGCATTACAATCAGTACTTCATTGGAATTGTGCAAGGGAAAGCTGAGCTATTTATGAGACTTCTACCTGGTAATTCTTGATTATTGACCGATTTGGCTAACCCATTTTTCAAGTGACCCTGCAATATACAGCATCAAGCAGTGGTTGTGGTTATGTTACCTTGACATTGGCAAGGATCGTTGGTCCAACAAAATTGCCATTTTCATAGCCCTTCACTTTGATATTACGTCCATCCAGAAGAAGGCTGGCACCTTCTTCTACTCCTTTCTCAACCAGATGGCAAACCCGTTCCTTAGCTCGGGGACTGATTAGAGGCCCTAGGTCTGCTCCTGGCTGGTCTCCTGTAAAGAGGCAGAGAGACAAAATTTTTAACTCTTACAGCTTCCTCTTCATACGCATCATGGAGATAACTACACCAGCAGGAAAAATCCGAAAATTCTGATGTTTCTGAAACACAGAACAAAGATTTGAGGCATTAATAAACAGGCGTAGTAGCCTGCAACTCTCATAATCAACAAACGAAAGAAGTCATAAGTATAAGCATAGCTTTAGGTCACCAGGAAGCTGAAATTCAACTACAGATCCTTCTTAGAAAGGAAACTTTTCCTCTTTGCAGGACTTTATTGAAAATAAATGAAAGGCAGGCTAGAATTAATGCTTATTTTTTCTAAGGTACTTGTTTCTATTTTTTCCTCTTATTGCATGCTTACTACAAACTGGAAGGATCTCTAAGCAAGACTGTTACATAAATGGTAGGTTTGTGTTCTATATAGGACATAACCTCAAAGTACCAGTTAAAACAAGGCCAATCCTGTAAACTGTGCATCACAGTTGTACTGCTAAGCCTTTCCACATATTCCTAACTACAAGTCTAGGGCTCTGTCCCAGTCCAGATAATCTGCTAGCTCGCATCCCTATAGATCAAACCTATGGAGCCTACAGAGCTCCAAGGGACACACTGCAGAATGGCAGATACACCAACCTAAAAAGCCACAGTTGTACAGAAGTGAAGTACCTAATAAGAAATTATCAGTCTGTACCTGCATTTACGCGTAGATTTTTTGCTCTCTCCACCAGCTCTGGCAGCCATTTCTGTGCTTCTCCCACTAGAATTGCTGTAGATAGGGCCATGCAGCGCTGGCCAGCTGCTCCAAAAGCAGCTCCAACCAGCTGGTTCAATGTGTTCTCTTTATTGGCATCAGGCATCACCACACCATGGTTCTTTGCTCCCTGAAATATAACACACATACAGTCTCCCATTATTAACCACCCCTGCCCACTTCTTCTCTAGTTCTCTGGCAATGTCTTGATATAGTAGCTCTGACAGCTACCAACGGGCTGGCAAGAAGGGCAGCCTCAACACTCAGCTATCAGTAGCAAAGTCAGCTTCTGCTGCTGACTGGTGTGGTCTGTCTTAACATGCACAGATAGAGGCAGTCTGTGTGCTGCTGTGTGCACCATTCAGTGGCATTACCATGTTAGCCTGGACTCTCTTGCCATTCCGGGATCCTCTCTCATAGATGTACTCGCCAGCCTGATTAGATCCCACAAAGCTGATTGCTCTGATATCCGGATGGTCACAAATGAAATTCACAGCTTCAAATAGAAAATAATACATTATATACACAAAGCACAAATGCTTCCCTCTGTCCCCATCCCCACACTGCTAAATCTATGCAACTTTCTTACCAGAATTCTTGCCTCCGTTTCCTGCATTCGAGTTCCCCTACTGCCTGTCCATGCATCTCTCCACTTCTCAGCATGCGCGTACAACTGGCTCTCTGACAGCTCTTCGTGCTCTGGGCCCCAAGTATCCAAAACACGGGCCCTCTGACCTATGCCTCTGCCAGTCAAATCTCAGGTTCTCTGCCCACTTCTGCCAGGGACTAAATAATCAAGACTTTCCCCTCGGAATCCCACATGGTCTCTCCCTCTTCAGTCCTGCCTGCAGGCATCCACAGGTCTTAGGCTTTTAAACCTCCTTTCCCCTCTCCACCTCAGCTCCTCAGCAGCCAGCAAATCCACCTGAAGAAAACTATTGAAGTTAGTGGCTAGAGTTAATCTCTGAAGTCATGTTCCAGTGCTCATGGGGCCTTTCCCAAGGTGCCCAAGTGATGCTGAAACAAAGTTACTGTTGGCTATTTGTATCCTTGTGTTCTGAATTTACTTGAGGGCTTTGGAAAATAATCTGCTTAGGAGCTAGAATACTGGCATCCACTGCATATTCAGTGAGGCATTTAATTCTTGTTTAGTCTTCCTTGGTAAACCAAGATGACTTATCTTCTTCTTTCAGTTGAAGCTTAGGTAGCTAAAGGGAATTTGAGCACTTCCATATCTTGGAAACTCTGACCCCAGCCCCCAAAATTCTGGCCACCGTATCTCCTGAAATATTTGATGCAACATGCTAGAGAACCTCCCAGTCACCTCCTTCCCCCTCCATCAAGAGGTTTGAAGTGTCTTTCCAAATCTATCTAACAGCAGTAGGATCAGACACTCCAACTTCTTTAGTACCTCCACTCAACATATCCCACAACACTTATATACTCCAGCCATCTCCCAAGAAGGGCTATTATTACCTTCATGCTGTCCATGGATGATATTCAGGGTCCCGTCTGGGGCACCAGCATCCTGAAACAGCTTGGCAAGGAACATGAGTGCTCCTGGTACACGCTCAGACGGTTTCATCAAGAACGTGTTTCCACAAACCATAGCCATGGGGAACATCCAAAGAGGAATCATGGCTGGGAAATTGAATGGTGCAATGCCAGCACACACACCCAGAGGCAGACGGTAGGTGTAAGTGTCCATGTCTTTAGTGATGGAGGGCATTGTCTCTCCCAGTATGAGGGATGTCACACTGCAAGCATGTTCCACCACCTCTGCAGCAGAAAGGGCAATATGCCACTGGTAATCTGTTAACAGTCAGTCCCCAAACTCCCTTCTCACCACTGCCTTGACCCAAGTCTTCTTCTTTCCCACAACTTAAAACTCATTGTGCTCCAGAAAATCCCTTTGTTCTGTCAAGTACCGTGAGCTCATTGTGAATGGATTCTCTCCTGAGAATATGCCACTGTGATAGGAGCACAGACACAACAGCCCCAGTAAAAGAAGTACAGATGTAGTTTTAGTGTACCACCTGGGATTCAACCTTAGCCATATGAGCACAAGCCAGAAGCTCCTATCCCTTTACAGCAATTTGTAGTCACTCCTAGGAAAAGGAAGGATCTAACAACTTGGAAGTGATTTAAGGAAGCTCAATCTAAGGGAACTTTTCAGGTTAGAGTTACAATTGCCCTTTTTCTTTCAGAAGGAGGCTATGAAGGGAACTACACGTACAAACTCCTAGAGCAAACAGTTGCTCAGGAGACTTCCTCCCTTCCTAAGGGTTCTGAAAGCCCCTTTTGTAACAGGAGGAGCCAGCAGCTTACGGAGGCCTCGGAACACATCTCCCTCAGCATCAGCCAGGGTCTTCCCTTGCTCAAAGGTGATGAGTTTTGAAATTTCTTTCTGAAAATGGAAAACACAAAGTTTATGAATGTTAGAGAAGTGCTTGCCCATGAAGTAGGGTGCAGGGATAAATTTACAGAGAACTGAACATCACAGTGAACAGTCTGAACAGGCCCTGGGAAAGCCTACATGGGTTGATTTGCTCCTCGTGGACAAGCAGCCACACAAGTGATATTTAAAACAAACAAACAGAAAAAACAAAACAACTGCAGGTTGGCTTATATTCTACTGCTTTCATGTGTCACAACACAGACACAGAAAAATCTGGGAAATCCAAAAACATAGTAACATACTTCTCCCACTTGTCTTTGTCAACTGGCACATTCTCCATCAAGGTTGAAAGTTCCTCCTGTGGTCTTTTGGTAAAAGGAACAAATGCAGAATAATATTCCCTAAGAAGCACTGCCTTTGTGTCCACATTTGCCAGGAAAGGGCTTTGCTACACCTCTAAATGACAGTGACTCTGTCAGCTCCTCAATTATGGTAACAACACCTCATCAAGAATTCAGTTAAAGCCTGAGACTCTCAATTAAATTCACAGAGTCAGCTACAATGCATTCAGCAACAGGCGTCACACACAGATATAGCGTCTCACCAGATTGTCTTTGATGAGCTGCTGATAACGCAGGAAGATTTGCTGGCGACTCAAAACAGATGTTTCAGACCAGTTCCAAAAAGCCTTTTTGCAAGAAGCCACAGCTGCCTCCATCTCACTGGCTGTAGCTTTTGGTACACGAGCAATCACTTCGTTGGTGGCCTGATGGAAAGGAACAAATTGCATCAAAACTCAACTTTTCCCAGCTGATCCTGACTACCATTAGACAGTCCTTCACAACACACACTTAATATCCTTATTCTGAAAGGAGCTGTACTTCTGAGGGGGAGCAGAAGAGAGTCTCTTCCCCTGGTACATATGAAAGGCCTGGGCTACAACTGGAATTCTGTGTATTTCGTAGTTCTGAAAACATGCACTCTACACATCTCAAATTAGGCATGCAGAAAGCTGTAAATGCAGTTCTGACTTCCAAGTTGGAGTTGAAGTGACTTGTGTGATATATTTTTCAGCTTCTAGAGAGTATAACACAAAAGTTTCTGTGGACTATGGTCTTTTCCCTCTGTATCGTCTTGGCTCATCTGCTGTCCCTCTTGTGTGTTAAACAAAGCAAGGTTCCTTTGCAAAGAGCAGCACATGATTTTGCAATTGGCATTGATGTTAGTTTACTTAGACCACTAGGCTGAAACAAGATATTTACGAGCAACCTTAGTTCTACAGTATTTTAGCTTTTAAAGCTCATCTGTGCCAGTTTAACCTCCTTCTCATGCACTCTTAAAAATTAAGTCTGCTTTGACATGACAAAACAATCAGGTACATCACTAAGAGAGAAACTACTTATAACAAGAAAAAAAAAAAAAGAACATCGGTTGCCCCACAGAGACCAAATGAGCTTCATGACCATGGCTAGCTGCCCTGAACACTTCCACAAAGCAAACCAAAATAGGTCTTTACAGAGAAAAGTTTTACAAACTGCTGTCCAAATGATTACTGCAAGGGTCAGAATTCTGAATGCAATCTCATGTCCAGTTGTCTTTGGTGGAGGACTCAGGCAAGTGCAAGTGCTACTCACCTAAGTTCATTTTGCACTGCATAGCATCCAGCCTCTAAATTCACAGTGAATATTATGGGTCACAGATGGAAGCTCTCTCAAAGGAGAGAAGCGAGTGAAATCAATCCCTATCAGGACTTCCCATGCAGCTGGCATCAAATCATACCAGGTTGCGTACGTACAGGGTGATAGGAAACCTTCTGAACTTCTGACATACTAATCACAGAGCCTTTCTGTGAGCAAAATAGTGTAAGCGGGGTTTAAGCTTCCTCTTCAGAGGTCAGGGTTTTACTACACAGGGGAGATAAAGGAGGTCATCGCTTTCCTAAGACTGTCATTTGACGTGAAAAGGAAACTGAGAAGCAATTACACAGTGCTAAATCCATATTAAGCTCCCAGTTGAAGCTTTCTCAAGAAACACATATACTTTCCCCTTTGGCTAAATGATTCAACGGAAGCACAGACCTTTGGTGCACAGTGATTGTTAGTATATAAACAGAGGCCACTGCACTCACTGGGTTGTGGATATCGATCCATTCTGTAGTTTTGGATTCAACAAACTTCCCATCGATGAACAGTTTGGTTGTTGGCTGTGGAGGACAAAACACTGGCCAGTGAGTGATCTTTGTCTCAAGGTGCCCACATACCAATGTGCCTTAGTACATGCAGGCCTTCATCATTTGCCGCTATGCCCCATTTTTCCCTCACTTTAGAACAAAATGGCTGACGTTCTTTCAAAAACTGTTACAGATAAAGTACCTTGCTAGACTTATGTTCAGAACTATTTCAATTTACTTTATCACTATGTTTACTAAGTCAGAAAATTAAAAAACTGCAATTGATAAATGTTTATAAAAAACAGTTAATAATTCACTTTGTGAGAATTCCACCTAACCGGTGCAAACTGTACTATGTTTCTTTCCCATCAAGCCACTAAGTAGGTTCATCTCTCCAGCTCATAGCTGCAGGCATAAAATTGGCCTTTCCCTGTTCCCCATGTGGTTCTGCCGCTACGAGCAAGGAACCTGTAGCTGCCGAGTTCCCCGCGATCATCCTGGCAGGCAGCATGGAGGACACAACTTTCCAACTCACGCAGAGGAGAGGAAAAGTAAAGTTTGGAATAAGGGAGGAGTTCAGGTAAACGTAGGGTGGAAGGAAAAGCAGGGGTAGAAGCCGCAGTTAGTACTGGACAGGCAACAAAACTGTAGCATGCAGGAAAACAAACTGGGACTGCAGAAGTGAAGAGACTGGAAACTAGGAGTTGGTATTGGGAGGTAAGGAGAGAACCCGGAGGAAGTGAGAAACAATCATGCCACAGAACAGTGGCTTGGGGAGGACAGATATAAGGAAGGGGAGACGGACCTGCACCGCGAAGAACAGAAATGATACACGACAGATCACAAAAATTGGGATAAAAAACAAATAAATTGGGTAGCTGTGTGAAGAAAATTAGGACATGGAATTATGAGAGGGTGATGAGGATTGGGATGCTGTCCAAGGTATAATGAAAGGAGAGAGATCAGAGGAAGAATCGGGAAAATAAATGGGGCTGACTTGGACAAGTGATGACAGTGAAATTGGATGAGTGCAAAAAAAAGAGAACAGCAAGAGAGTTGTGAGAAGCTGAGAAAGCAGGACCGAGATGAGAAGTATAACATGACACTGGTAACAGATAAGCAAGACCTTGACTTGCAAGATAACACCAAGGGTAGTGGGTCAAAAGAAAAAAAACATTTCAGGTGGTTACATAGCTGGCATTACACTGGAAAAGCAGGGTAGAGGGCTGCGCTCATGAAAACATAATCCCCTCTAGAACCTGGAGTACCAGGAAACCTGAGTACACGGATCCTCCTTCACTGCCAGAAAAGGTCTTCTAGCGCTGATCTGAAGAATGACAAACTCCTACTGCCATCAGTCACTCTGTTAGCCCCTGTGCCACATATCTGCAGTGGGCCTACAAGCTCCAGCACATTACAACCTGTGTGGACTCCAGTACAATGGGATTTATGTATTTTCAAGTTGCTTAAAAGGGATACCTGGAAAATTGCACATACAAAAAACCAGTATTTTAAGCAAGCCAAGACATGCTGCATTAAGACTGACCACACTTTTCCCATAAGATTATCACGTTCCTTCTGCAGAGAATGAGCCTGCTGTGGGCACAAGGACTGTAGTCAAGCAGACTGTTTGGGCAACCTGCTCTAGGTGGACCCCTGCCACCCGCAGCCTCTCAGCGACTCCGTGATCCGGCTGTTCAGAACTTGGCGCGTACGGTTATGGACATCAGAAGGAAATAAGCGCTGCAATGGCTGGAGGAGCTCAGCAGTGCCCAAAGGGATCGGCTGCTGTCTCTGCCATAAATGGACTACCTGAGGCCAGTCACGGAACTTAAAACAACTTTTTTTCCCACACGGTGTCATCAGTCATATATTCTATACTGATTTTTCCCCATCTTACAGAAGAGTTGGCAGGCGCGGCAAGAGACAC
>VXAA01006231.1:35743-53479 GCA_013399115.1 Anseranas semipalmata | reverse complement strand
GGACGGTAAGGCGCGGGGCGGGCGGCGCCGCTCCCCGGCGGCGGGGTTGGGGCCGGGCGCTGCCTCGCCGCTCCCTCACCGCTCTCTCTTGCAGGCGCCGACCTGGAGGCCTCGCTGCTGAGCTTCGAGAAGCTGGACCGGGCCTCCCCGGACCTGTGGCCCGAGCAGCGTGAGTCCGGCGGGCCCGCCGCGGTCCGGCAGCGCGGGGTGGGGGGAGCCTCGGTGCGGCGCGGGGCTGCCGGCTCGGCCCGTGCGCGCTCACCCCGGTCCCTGTCCGCTTGTCTCTTGCAGTGCCGGGAGTCGCCGAGTTTGCCGCCTCCTTCAAAAGCGTAAGCGACCTCCGCCGGGCCTCGCGTCGCTCGTGGGGGGCGGCTGCCGCGGGCTGCGCGGCTCGTCGTCCGCCGGGCGCTTCCCGGCTGCTGCAGACGCGCCTCTCGCGTCCCTTGCGTCTCGTGCAGCCCGCTGGGAACGCGGCTCGGTGGGCCTTGGAGGAAAGAAGATGTTTTAAGCTGTAGGAAATCCTGCTCTTGGTACTGCGCTCGTGGGCAGCAGCGTCTTGCTTTAACTCTTAAAGTGTCCGGGGGAAGCTAGAAAACAAGATTAAACGTTAAAATATTTCTGTAGAGCACCTGGAACCTCGTATTTTTCCTGTCAGTATAACTGGTTTTGAATGCTAGATCAGACTTTTTGTATGCTCCTAAAGATGCACTCGCCTGAGCTTGATTTGTTGTTGTTTTTTTTTTCTTTTCCAAAACAGCCTATTACAAGTTCTCCTCCCAAATGGATGGCTGAATTGGAAAATGATGATATTGATATGTTAAAGGGTGAGTATGGACATGTAGTAGTAAGGTTGTCAAAGCAGATGGGAATTCAGTCCTTACAAAAAAAGAGGGTTAAAATACTTGCTTTTGAAATCTTCTGGAGGTGAAGGGATGGGTAGCGGTCCTTTTACGCTGTTCAGTGCTTCTTTCAGAGTTTTTGTCCTGGATGCCCATCTGTTTGTGCTTTTTTCACTTTACTCTTTTTTTTCATTATACCATTGATTTGTTGCTTTTCCTGAGGCAAGAGACTTCCATCAGTAAGCCCTGTAGCCTCAGATCTCTAGCCCTTGCATTCGCAGAATCTCCAGCTGAAAGATCTAGCTCAGGAGTCTCTTACAGGTGTCTCCTGTAGTTTGAGAAGAGGCATGAGTATTTTTTGGTGGGTTTCAGCTGATCAAACTTGGTGACCAGCTTAGATTTGTTGAGTGATGCTGTATGCATGTGTTTTCACTCTTGTACCCAAGACCTCCAGTGGTGAAGTTGTCCATAAGGCTGTATGGAAAGCTGCAGAAACGCTAGCTAGCATATAGTTTTGCTGCATGTTACAGCCATTTGTAGTAATCATCCTTGAGCTTGCTCTGCTTTCTCATGTGAATTCCAGCTAAATTGTTCTGTGGTGGAAGTGGGACAAATTACCTTAGACTTGCTGTAAGAAATGTGCTTAAATGCACATTATTAATGTATAGTAAATCCATTCCTTTTCATAGTCGCCATACCATATTCATGTAGCAAAGTGAACCTACAAGAACTTCCAAAATAAGAGGTGAGTTTCTCATTGCAGCAGTGGTAGGGTATGGAATGAATCAGATCCTTGGCTGTCTCTTTCAGTAGAAAAAGTTGGTTTTTTTTCCTCAGCATGTTAACATTGGTGGGGGCATCAGCATGAATTTGGTGTGTTCTGCTACAGGAATGTTAGCATGCAAAATCCTCAGTTGTCTTCAGGTGCAATGCAGAGTTAGATGTAACCTCAGTAATACCTTCCAATTACATAAAGCACTATGCAGCTGCAGTGTGACAGCAAGAGGGTTAAAGCAATAGACTACCTACTGAGGGCAGCAATGTGAATACTGCCACTCTCACTGCAGTTCAGTAACACCTGGGGTTTTGAGCTGTGAAGAAATTCGGAGCAGAACCAGTGCTCAAAAGCAGTGCATGCTAGTGATCTAGAAGAATTAATTTGGTCTAAGAATTCAGGTGCTTAGAAATAGTGCATTACTGAAGAAATGCCTAAAAGACACTCTTAAAGAACTGTACAGGGGTAACAAAGAAGAGAAACAGCAGAATACATCTCTGGCGGTTGATACATTAGGCAATGACAATGGTACCTCATTTCATGAAAGTGGACAGGTCTGCCTAAATATGTAGGAATAAGCCTCTGCTAGACAGCTTACAAAGGCAGTTATTTTCCTGCTTTTTTTGCTTGCCGTTCCTGCTTTGGAATGGTTATAACTCTTTGCTGGTTCTGATGTCCAAGTTCTGCAGATTGAAGAACATACTCTGCACACTTCAAGTTGATATTGTTGAAAGTATGACTTGAATGCTCTGTGAAGTAGCAAACACGTAAACTGCCACTAGAGGGCTATAGACAGTGTTTAAAAATCCTACTTTTCTCTCTTAGAGCTGGGGAGCCTTACTACAGCTAACCTGATGGAGAAGGTTCGTGGCCTGCAGAACTTGGCTTATCAGCTGGGACTGGATGAATGTAAGTTGTATGCATGGATGTGACAGTCAGCATTGCAAATCTTCCCACTAAAACATGCACTTGTGCAACTTGTATTTGGAAAAGTGTGCTGACAGATTTGGCAGATATCTCATAGTTATGACAGTGCAGTAGGAAATCTTCCAATGGGAAAGTGTGGTGTGCAGTGAAACCTAATGGGGCATATTTAGAATTTCTTATCTTTGGGTTTTGACTTCTATTTTGAATGTTAAGGTCTATTTTTGTGATAAGATAAACAACACAGTAATTTGTGACCTTCAGAAACAGGGAGAGGGCACCTGCAAAACAGAATGTTTACCTCTCCAACTTACAGCCTACCTGCATGGAGGAAGATATCTTAGCAGAAATTACCAGTTGTCATATGCCAGCCTGGTGTTGTCTAGTGGCCTGTACATTTCTGTCCTGAATTAACTTTGACTTAGATAAATCGAGTCACTTTGCTTCATTTCTCACGCAGATGCTGAAGCTATTTCTCAGAATTTGTGCCAGTACTTGTGTGAAACTCACGGTGTAGGCAATACACTAAAACTTTTACTTGTGTGTAAGATTCTGCTAGCAATTAGTGCTCATGCTACTTTCTGCTTCTGTAGTTGCTATATGTTTTTCTATAGTCAGCTGCAGCAGGAAGTGCTGTCACTGTGTTCTAAAGTTGACCTTCAGCCCACTTACCAACAACCAATTTTTAGCAGCTTCAAAAAAAACTGATGCTTTCATCATCACGTTTAGGATTTTGCTGTTAACAGGTTGATCCAGCTTTGAAGATATCAATGGGATTGTGCTTCCTTTAAACACTGCCTGTGCATATTGACACATTTAACTTTTTCTGCTTAATTTTGGTCTATCATAGAATTTAATTGCAGTTACTCTTGGGCTATATGCAAAGCTTTGAAAGTTTTAGAACTTGCACCTTCCTTTCAATGGATAACAAAAAGCGGTAGAACCTTGAAGTTTTACTGACTGTAGGCCTAGAATACTCTAATGCTTTCTTATCAACAGAATTAAGGCTGTTCGAACACACTGACTGCACTTACAAATATATTTTACTATCAGTGCTAATGTCTCCTAAGATTGTATGAAGCATTTAATGGAGTAGAAGTTATATTTTAACGAAGGAAATCTTAGTCAAATACAAAGACTGGCTGATTGGCTTTCCCCGTTAAGTAGGCTTACATGTCAAATAGGTTTGCTATGCTTAATGCAGTTTAAGCAGAGCCTAAGTTGCATTAAGTGAACAACAAAGCCTAGCAATCTCTATGTTGCATTTATTTCTATTTATTTTTACTGAGAACAAATGAATATGAAAAGAAGATCAAATGAGGGAAAAAATGTTTGAGTTCTGAGAGTTATAACTACTAGTCTACAGTAACTGAATTCTTGAATTAAGGTTTATGAAAGTTCTCTCTTCATGTTTATAACTTCTTGTCACTGAAGTCTATCTTCCTTTAATCTGTAATATACTGAATGCCGTGTATGTTTTATAACACAGGCAATGAAATCCTGAGTTTAAACAGAGCCTCTCAGGACCATTTTTCCCAATACTGTCTTTAAGTTATTTTCTCTTGCAGACTTAGATAAGTGAGAAAACAAGAAGAAAAATACAAAAGGTCTGTTCATTAAAGTTAAGGGACTTGTGGTTTTGGTCCAGAGGTATATGGTTTGATTATATCTTTGTATGTTGAAATTTATTAGTCCAAGTTTTACGTGGCTGATAATTGAAACTGCCTATCAAAAACAGGATTAAAAAACCCTGCTGACCAGTCTCCTCTAGATGGCAGCATGAAGCTTCCCATAGTAGTCTTGGTACTTTTTTAAATAAAATTGTATAGTTTCTGTCATGATTTGAAGTTCCTTCTTCCCAAGACTGTTGTGTTTTTTCTTTTTTTGACACATTTCCTGTTCTGAATGTGTACTGTCCTTTTGGCAATGTTTTCACATGTTTTATCTATACTATGTGGGAAACAATCCTGCTTCATTGTGTTAGCAATTTATTCACTTATTTATTCGCTTTTCCTTCCAATGCTTCCTCTTCTACATTCCAATTCCTTTGTATTTTCAAAGGCTTCTGTTTTTCTCCAGGTTATTGATAAAATGCTGTTCAGGACCAGAACAATTCCTGCAGCACTCCACGACAAATATAACCTATTTAGTGACTTTGTAGTTATGTTGTGAGGTCTGTTATTGAACCAGTTCACAGCACCCTTCTTGTTAATTTTGTATTGTAATTCATGAGGCAAAGTGACATGTGGGACTGGGTACTTCTTTAAAGGCTTTCTTTATCAAGGCAGTTAGTCCTACATTAAAACTGAAATCTGAGCAGTGGATTTGACAAGATGTAATTTGAAATTAATAATTAGTTATATGCCTTGTTTCTTAAATTCTTATGAGCTGCTTTAGTATTTTGCCTGGGATTAATGGAAGGCTGATATACTCCTAATCATTTGGGTTATTCTACCCATTCTTTTAAAATACAAGCACAGTGTTGGCTGTCTGCAGTCTTCGGGAGCATCTTGAGTGGTCAAGCAATTACTCGCAGTGAACATTACTGTCCATAGAACTATTTGGCGAGATAACTTGCATCCTGTATTTTTAAGATATCAGAATCTGATGACGTGAAGATAGCGCAGGTAAACATCATAATGTTTTTCTGAGTTATCTAGAAAGGAAAGTGTTTTCATTTGTGACATGACTGTATAAGCTATGTTTCTAGACAAATACAGGAAAAAACATGTTGCATGCTTTCTCCATCTCTACTGCTTTCATCTCGGAATGGTTGAATACAATATGGAATCTACATTCTTATAATATGTAGCTCCATTTCTCTCTAACCTTTTTGCCATGAATTTCTCAGCTTCTTTTGCTTTCCTGTGCTTCTCACAAATGTCTATTCTTTGCAGCTAACTTCCCCCCTCCTTTTTCTTTACTTTCTGTAACTCTGGTTATTTTGTTGAATGCCCTATGGTTTCTGTGAATCAAATTAATTTGTTAACATATTACTTATATTTTCTTTCCAGCGTGTTTGACATCTAGCTTGATTTGCAGTTGTCCTATGCTTTTGAAAGTGGCTAGTTTTATAGTCGCTGCTATTTCACTGGTCTGCGCTTTAAGCTGCATATTCTTGCACCGATTTAAATTAGTGAATGCTAATCAGTGCTGAGTTCTGTGTAAGATTTCTCTGGGTGAAACTGAATAGACTTGCCCTGCTTTGATTGTAACAGTAAGTTCATGAAACAGTCAACTAGAAACTTCAGAGATAACCTTTAATGTCAGAGGTCTCGGATACAGTGAATGTCATTCAGACTGGGATAATGCTAACAGAGCTTCCTCCACTATTTTATATGGGCATTGCAGGAGTCGGGCATCTTGTCCTCTGTTATGATTTCTGTGCAGTATAGCACACATCTGTTTGGACTGCAGTAGCTTTATCTGATAATACATCAGTCTCTCAGAATTTGGGGTGATAATGTCATAATTTAGGATGCAGATGTTTGCCAACTGAAATGATAAACACTGTTTTTGGGAATGCCAGTTTCTTTCCTCCTTCTCTGAGGGATCAGTGACTTACCAAACAAGATAACTGTTGATCTTTCCAGCTGTGTATCCAATTCTTCCAGCTTCAGTAGTACCTAATAAATTGAATTCATACTCAGGCAAAATAAATTGCTGATCTGGGGTGGTTTTATTTCTTCATAGCTTAAAAAGACTTCTGTTTGGCAGATATTTTGTAACTGTCCTATTTTTTTTAACCAAATAAATAGATGAGTGAGCATGGTTTTTTTGTAAGTTTGAATGCATGATCTCCCATACATTAATTTCCCTTTTACTAAGATGCAGGCCATTAAACTGCCAATTAAAGGTGGACTAATCTTCCATAAATAGAACTTATTTACACCATAGAATAAAGCATAGTTTTCTTTAAAGAAAGTTTTTTTGTTTTTTTGCCAAACTTTGGAACTAACCAATATGTAAAAGTAATAAGTGGGTAGGATGGGGAAGCAGAAAAAGCATCGCATCTCAGAAGGAATGTGGTTGTCTGGAGACTTTCTGAAAGCCCTGCTGTTGCTTCCCTGTGAATTTCCAACATCTTCAGGTACCACTTGCAAGACTGGTTCAGAAGTCCGAAAATGTATATGCCTGGTATCACAGCCACGCTGCCTGTTTATAAAATCTTGCTGATGCTAGAATGATTATTAGGCTGCTGTACTGTTGTAGTGTAGCTACGACAATGATATCACTCGTGCAAGACTTCCTGAAAAGCCTGGTCTTTTTAAGGCCTGATGTATTCAGGAAGGTAATGGTGCTTGTATGCGGTATCTGTCTTAAATATTAGAAAATTTGGGATAACTGACCCCACAAACACGAATGCCATTTATAATTTCCCTATCAGCAGTGCTAGTCTGCTCTTTTATGTTAAATTATATTTTTAATTGGAGTTGAAGATGTTTTGTGCTTTTCTTCCAGTATGATTAGGAGTGTAAGAAACTGTATTATCCAATGTCAAATCCTCACACTTCAAGAGCAATGAGACTGTTACTGAACATGTTCAACCAAGTGTCCCCCATGGTTTTATGTGCTGTGGCTTTCACTGGGCTCTATAAATGTTGCTTCTGTTTTCTTCTCTGCAGTGCCTGTTTATTTTCTGTACATGTTCAGCATGTTTGAGCAAATTAAATAGCTAGTGTACAGTGGAAGAGCTGTTTGATGCTAGCTGTCAAGGGCCCAGGAATTAGACCTGGATGATGTGGAAGATGTCAGATGAACAGCAAAGAGGTGGCTACCTTGGAGCACCACTGATAAAAGTCAGCCAGGGTGTAGTCAGGATTAGTGAGGGTTTTCATTAATATGAAGAATGAGTAAATGACTAGGAGTTTTTAGCCTGGAGATAGACAATTGGTGCAGTATGTGGGAAAAGGTCTGTAAAACTGATGAATGCAGAGGAAGTGTGAATGGGGAACAACTCTTCACTTTTTCCTCAAGGTATGGGAGCCAGAGAGAACAAAATAGTGTCAGGACAAAAACAAGGAGGTTTCACTGCATAGTATGAGCTTGTTGCCACTGGAGGTTGTGGACGGAGTTATCTAGTTTAGCATCTGCTACCAGAAATCACTGAGGTGTCCCTGTAGGGGGAGAACCTTCCAGAGACAGGGAGAGATGGAGATGGGAATGAGGAACAGCTACCTTGCTTCCAAGTTAAGCTGTCCTTGGCAGTGAATTGTAGTCCTCTGCAACCTCAGAAGCCTCTGAAATTTCTGGCAAATCATGCAGGGAGGCCTCCTGAACTCCAAGCTAGTTACAGATTGCCACTCTTTCTCAGATTGGTAGTCTTCAGTTTTTCATTTCTCTCGGATAAATGCTGCTGTATGTGATGTCTTGCCTGCAAGTTCAGCTTTGTTGTAGGTTTGGAGGAGTAGAGCAGTTCCATCTTTTTCTTCTTTCCTTGAGCAGAATTTAACTGTGACATATTTTGAAACATTTGCTTAGTTCTGTCTGTGAAGCTTGCAGCCTACTGTTGACATGGATAATTTCAAAGTTAGGATAGCTCTTCCCAACATGATTGAATGTGAATTCACTAATTGATTCTTTTTTTTTCCTTGATGCTGATCACAGTCAGGATAGGTTTAAATCAGGGGCTTCATCTTTGGTAGATTGAGCTTGTGTTATCTTTTAAGCTTTATAAAACAGGGCATGACACTTTATTTAGCATTAAACTTGAACTTTGTATAAACTGTTGGATTAGAATGGAAGTAAGGAAAGGAGGGAGGACCAATTATTGCCTTACTGAAACATCTTTCATTTTCTGTAATGGATCATCTTTTCTAGGAGTCTTTATATGGGATACCAAGGTACATTGCATGTATGCTTTATATGGATATCCATTGGCATGTATCCATTGAATGGACATCCATTGCCTTTAGGCTCCATGCAAAACTACTAGCCTGTGTACCCAAGCAGACTTATAATGTCAATGATGTAATCAGATAAAAATTATTTACTGACCATAGCTGCTCTTTGTTTAGTCCTGAGTCAATTAACACAGAGCTTTTTAAGCTCAGAAGCCTTACTTTACATTGGCAAACATGCCCTTGCTTACTGCAGTACAGTTAGTAGTGTCTTTTCTAGTTGGCTAGTGCCCTTTCTAGTCTGTTACAAACACTTGTTTGTAACAAAATGTTTCACATTCTTACATTTTTAGGAAATCAACAGATTAACAGGTCTGTGTAAGTAAGGAGGGTTTTCATATTCAGGGTGTCACTGGGGAGTCTGTCTCATGGTATCTTCTGGAATCTCTCGTGTTGGTCCATTTTAGTAAAAGCTGTATGTTGCCAGCTTCAGCTTCCTTTCTGCAGTCTGGGAAGTTGCACAAAAAGGGAACTGGTTTCTCACAGTTTATTAGCCAAAATGAGGTTTTGGAATCTATCCAGAAGAGCAGACTCTTTGCTGAACATGACTATTTCCTTGGATAAATAAGAAATAGTGGAGCTAGAGAAGAGAACTGACTCTTATAGAAAGAAGTGAAGGAGGATTGCATGATGTGGATCCAAGTCTGGATCCCACAGCAAGAGTCTTGGTGCCAGTGATGGGGAAGATACAGCAATGTTCTTAATATCTTGACTGCTGATGAAAGAGTAAGGAGGATCTCACTTTTTCCTTGTTCAAAGCCAGCACCTCCAGAAGCGTAGTGCTTCTAGCACTAGTGTGTCTATATTCATCTAAAACAGGAAGGAAGAAAATGTGTTCTGGAATCATCTATGTTGTTCTAAGTATGTTGGGTTTGGAAGAGAATGTTTTATGCCAAATCTAGTGCTCATTATATCCTTAAAGTAAAAATGCGCAATTTATTTGTTATTGCAAGGTGGGCTATCCTGCCTAAGAGGGAAATGGTTTGAGATGCATGTGCTTCAGTATGCCTCCATTTAATATTTCTGCTCTGTTAAGAATTTTCTTTGTAGCAACTGTTTTTCTTGGGTCAGTTCCCTTACATTTTCCTGCCTCGCTGAATGAATTTTCATCACATTTCAGCTTTGCCTGAAAGCATATTTCTCTCTTATTTTGTTATTTAGTACTGTGTTTGCAAGGACTTTGTGAAATAGTATACATCGTGCTTCAAAGCTTGAAGGCAGAGTTTTATAGCTGGACAACAAAATTATGCTCTTTGGACACTGGATTTCTGTAATATGCGGTTAGCATAAGGATTTACTTAGTTGAATTAGTACTTAGTTGAATTTCTCCCAGAAAATGTCTCACATTATATATGCTTCGTCTGTGGGTTAGGAAATGATAAGAGTGTTTTTCAGGAGTTACACAATCAATTGAAATGCTAATGCTTTTGTTTTTGTTTTCCTTACCAGGTATGGCCTTTCTGGAAAAATAGAGTTAATACAGGCTGTTTTCAATTTACATTCATAGTAATTCTCGGTCATTACTTGGTTATTTCAGAAGGGTGAAAAGAACGCTTGTTATCTGTTAGGGTATTTATATGACCGTGTCACTGTAATGTCCAAGCTGTCATGATTTCCATGTGAAACCTTGGCCTTTCTCCTGATTCTTTTTTCCCTCCTCCCACACCGTAGATCTGCTTCATTTTAATGCACACTGATATGGTAAGAAGTACTCTGCATCTGCAGAGGGACAAGGAAATCACCTTTCCTTATACTGCTCGCTGGGTGGTTTATTTACTGGCAGGATTCTTCCTGGCTAGCTCCTGGTGGAAGAGTGAGACGTGAGAATGCCAGCCTGAAATTGGCATTCATACGTGATCTGTGAATTGGCTAATTTTGACATGTAGGTAGTTAAGAAATGATTACAGTCAGAGGAGTCATGACCTCAACTTTTCATCATCTCCGTTGGCTTGCGCCCCAGTTTGGAAGTGAAGAAGGTAAAGGAAGTTTTAGTTGTACCTGTGTGATTTATCCTCAGTCAGCTCTTTAATTTCTTCTGGCTGTCTGAGGTTTCCGACACGCTGTAAATTTCTCCAACTTTTTCATTATCTGCAATTTCTTTATGACTCATGAATCGGAGTGGAGAGAGAGTGTGGATTTACAGCAGAGATAAACATGTCCATAAAGTCTGTATCTGTGTCAGTAATTGTACTGCTGTCAGTGACTGTCCTGTTTTACAGGTTTCTCTTGGGAGAGGAACACGCTTTGCTTCCAGTGTCAGAGAAGTGTTCGCTTTGATTTGCATTAACTTGCCAGGAGATTAGGTTGCAATGGTGAGGATGGAAATTGAGTCTGGACCTTGGCTGCTATTGTTTTTTTTAAATAAGTGGGTGTGTGGTTGCCCTCCCTGTGCAGGAAAAAAAAAAAAAGCAGGGCCAGACTGTTCCTAAATACAAAATCAGGGAGATATAGTCTACTGGTGATATTAACCATATATTAACCATATGCATAAATTTTGCATTCTTACCATAAAACAAATGCTGTATCTAGGTAACTGTAATGTTCTTAAAAATAAAAAAGGAAAAAAAAAAAAAAAAAAGGAAAAAATATTGCATGGATCCTTAAGATGTTCTCTGTCTGCTTGTGAATTAGAATAAATATTTCTCTAAGCTTCAAGAAATTTCTGCATCTTAGCTTTCTTTCCCCTCCCTTACTCTGAGGGGAAAGTACTATTGTGGACTTTGATGGAGAGTACTAATATAGCATCCTAATCTCCAGGCATTGATGGCTCTGCTTGCTGCAGAAGGAGATGTATACTGTTTGAACTTGAAGAGGGGAAAATTCCTAAAACTCTCCTAAACGTGTCAAAGTTCAAACTTCTGCAGTTTCTCTCTGCAGTTATTTTCTGTTTGATGTCTGTTGCTGATGCTTTTATCATATATATTCTACATGCTATGTATGTAGAATCTCCTTTTGTTAATTATAAAGTTTGGGTTGGATTATTTATCTGTGATTTATTTATTTTTGTCACATTAAATATGCCGTTGTTTTCTCTCGGAAGTATTTTTAAATACCTAAAGTGACTGTGAAAAACAAACTTACATTATGTCAGGTATGCATTGAGAGCCCAAAATGCAGCTCACTGAAATTTTCCTAAGTCTTCTGGACGTCTTTTGCAGAAGGGAGATTATAATAAACAATATAAAATCTGTGATTGTGTAGATAGTTTTTGACTGTGCATAGATGTAGGAGCGTTAGAAATGCTAAGATAACATCTGCCATTGCATGGTTGTTAATTCTGAAGCCTAATGTTGGAAAGGCAGAGTGGAGCTTTTTGAGTGTTAGATGTTGTCCATCTAGGTCTAGTAACTGGGTTTCAAAAGTTATGTCTAAGGACCAAATGTTAAGTTGCCAAATACCTGGCAGATAATTGTGCTCTTGAAACAACTACTGTTGATTTTAATGGGTGGTGCTCAGTGCACCAGCAACTCTCAATAAAAGCTAAGTTACTATGAGATACTTTTTACCAGAAAAAAGGAAAAAAAATTGTGATTGAAATGTTTGTGATTGTCTTTCTTTTTCCTTTTCTCTCAGCCTTTTCCTCTCCTTGTTTATGTCCCCCATCATAGTTTGTAGGTGTGATTTTTTTTTTTTTGTAAAAACAAAGGTCACCTCTGAAAGGTACTTTGTCCGCTACTTCATAGTACTTGCCTTACTTGAAAACAACAAAACGAAAACAAACAAAAAAAACACTTTGATTTGTACCCTGGCATTCCTTTCTAAATATATGAATGGCTCTTCTGGAAGCTCTCTTTGACTCTTGCAGTTTGTTTGATAGTACAAAGAAATTCTGCAACAAGTTTTAATCCTTTCTGGAAGAGTTGTTGAGTTTGTTGATGGAGTGAAGGTCGATATAGATACTTCCAATAGTTAGGAGAAGGGAGCCTTTTCAGTGTTAGTGGGAAGGAAGAGACCTGATTAATCTGGAGACAAGCTGAACAAACATACTGCTTGGAAAACTTTGTAATCATTCATCAGATCTGTCACCATTAGTTTTCTGAATGATTTTTAGTATGCTTATCAAAGAATTAATTTGTGCTTTGTGAGGACATCTGGAGTATTAGCATTGGTCAGTCACATAGTTGAACATGTTGTTCAGCTTACCAGGGTGAGTGTGTAGTCTCCATTCTTGGAGATTTTCCAGGCCTGACTGAATAAAGCCTTGAGCGATGCAGTCTAACCCTATCATTGACTCTGCTTTGAGCAGGAGACCTGAGCCCTTGTAACCCAAATCATCCAGTGATCTGATGATTCTCTGATGTAAGATCTTTCCTAGGAGTAAGTTAATTCAAAGCCTGCATTCCCCAATCTCACCTGAACACAGCACCAGATAGTTGGTTCAGCTCATCAGCTTTGAGCAGGAGATCTCAGGTGGAACTCTGTGGTGTGCCTCTATGTGAGCAGCCTGGTTAGGAACAAGAAAACTAAGTTGTTTTTTTTTTTTTGTATGGAAGTGATGGCTTTCACACTTTGGGGGGATGAGGAATGGTCTTCCAAATACTTCCATCCACGGAGCTGATTGTGTCTGTGCAACCTAGGCTGGGGAACCTATTTTTCTATGTATAGAGATATAATGCATTCAGTATCATTCTTTAAGCAGAGGAAGAGAACGATCCTCAACGTATACAAAGGTTCTTGTGTGTCTCAGCTCAAATGAACAGTGAAACCGCCATCACTCGTGTAGACAAGCAGGGGGGTCAATGGGGCTTGACTGAAGAGCTTTTAGCCACAAAAGTAAGGGAATGGGCTGTCACATTAAAGCATTTCTACCTGCCACATGCTTGGCACAGAAAGAAACATGACTACAAACAAAATGTTCTTACATTATACTGCCAGAAGCCTATTTTTTGCTACTCTCATTCTGACAGGATAACTTGTAGACTACTGTCAGTGGAGGAATTGAAGATGGGGAAAAGTTTGATCAAGCATAAGGTTATGTGCATTTTTCCATTATGGTTTAAGAAACACAAAAATGCCATACAAATCTTGGGAGATGCTCTGGCAGGGACTTTAAAACCATTGCAACTGCTCTGTGTCTATTATTTAAAATTCTTTTGCCTGTTCTCCCTTTATCCAATTAAAATTTTTCTGCTGGTTCTGTGTTAATAGAACATTTCCTCTGTATTTATAGATGGAGGCAACACGGAGATAGTGTTTCTATTGTCTGAAATGTTTCCCTGTAAATTTTGGCTTCTGGCAGGAGTGAAGGTTACTTCTTCCATACTGTGGAATTTTCTTCCACAGCATGGATAGTTGGACCTATTCGCAGGGTAGCAGCTGATTCTAGTGAAAATCTTGCTAGAATGTGGCTTTGGAGACCTTGGTTTGTTTTGTGGTATTACCACAGTTCTGCTTGGCTGGTTTATTTGCCTTCTCACATGCCCCTGTTTCTGCAACTGTAAGGTGGAATTCATGTTAATGTTCTTTTGCAAGACAGTGGAAAAACAGATATTAAAAAACAGCATATGAAGCCTGTGTCACTACTTAACCTATCCTGTATGCTGTTCTTTATCGTCCCCTGCTTGCTCCTATTATATGCCACAGGAAGGCATGATTAGAATGTTGTGTCTTTACTAGATATAAAATGAGAATGTGATAATGAAACAGATCCTAATATCAAGTGCACTTCAGCCTGGGGCCCAAGTAAGGTACCTAAGAAAAACAAGCCTATTTTCAGCCATTTACAGATGCTATATATAAAAATATTTCTATTTGCAAGCTGCATAAAGGTTAAAAATTGTTAGTATAACAATTAGTCCATACTAATACCAGGGGTTGTTTACCTGTTTGGTGGCTCATTTGATCTTCTAGCTCAGAGGCAGTGGAGTTGCTCTGTATGTAAGGATCGGTCCTGCTGTTTAGTTCAGCCAGCATTTGTGCTTTGAGAAAGCAAAAATGGTGTATTTATCAAATAGGCTGGGCAGATGTTGGTGGGGTATTGCTGTATTCCCTTTCAGTTTCCTCTGGTTTGTTCAGGTGATAACATGGTGTAAAAGGTTATGTGAAAAACCTCTTATTATTTTGTTGTTTTGATTGGTTTCAGTTGTTCTGAGCTGGAAGTCCTCTACAGGATCTATAATGGACTTGCCACCTTACCTCTTGCATCACCAGCATATGCTCTGAACATCCCCTGTGTGTAGTGTTGCTACACTACCTCTGATAGTATCTGTCTCTTATTGCCTCATTAGCTTGTGAGCATTAGAACAAGATAAAAATGCCCTAAAGCCTCTTATCTGATGATTGTTGTAACCTTCTGAGTGCCATTAGTTTAAGTTTGCAATCAAATGCTTCCCTTGAGTATAAGGAGCACTGATTAAACCTGAAGTGTCCCCAGAGGCTGTTACAGCTGTCATGGGGGTGGTGGCTGCCCCTCTCCGAAGGAGAAGGGGGGCTGCAGGTCCCAGTGGGGCGGCCACTCTGCAGACCTCCACGTGGCTGCCCCAGCTGTTCCGCTTTGCCTAATGAATTGTTTTACAAGGAGAGGCTGGATATTGTCATCACAAGCTGCCTTCCCCGGGGACTGAAGCCAGCCTGATAATGACTAATGTTAGTGATAGTAATTGAAGTGTGATGGCTCTCCAGGGACTCGCACACGCGTAGAGCTGTCAGGCACTTGTGGCTGGTGCAGTCCCGTGAATACCCCCGAAATGCTTTTTAATTGCTTGACTTTCATAACTAGTTCCCATATATCTCCTGCAGAAATACACATTTTATGGGGGGAGGGAAAAGAAAGTGAGGACTCTGCTCTGACTCTCACTTTATGCATGGAGTTCATTGCCCTGATGTGTTGCAGATGAGGATGGCTGTGTGTTCTTGTTCTTCTCTAGTTTGTGCGAGTCTGCTCTGTGCCTCTGCACAGGTGTGTACAGCTGATTTCACCTGAACATACCTTTTCTTTTATGTCTAAGCCCTCTTTGTCTGATACTGATCCTTCATGCATGGAAGTTGTACTTGATTATGAAAGAACACAATTTTATTTCAGAAGATAGAAGGATCACTGGTATTAATAGTGTGGAAATAATGATAGCTATTTGCATTTTGTTAGGCATCGAAACCTGGAGTAAGACAGAAAAACAATCTTATAATAACCTAGTGTATCTATGTGTCCCAACAGGACTAGAGATTATGGCCATAAGCATTGGTGTGCTCTCTGTCCTAAACCCCCAAGTCTACATAAAACAGAGTGAGAATTTTCTGTTAATTCTCTCCTCTAGAAATCCATTATTGAGCATAGCAGTGGGCTTGAGATAAAAATAGCTGGAAGGGGGAACCTTGTCCCTCACTGCCAGGATAATGGCTTTTGTTTTTCCAGACTTTCTTTTTTGAAGTGCTGTGTTGAGGTTGGCAGATGAAGCCCATTGGGTCAGAGGAATGTATTCTGCAAGAAATAACATAGGTCACAACATGGTATCAATTCAGGAAACAAGTTCTGAGAGGAACGTGAGAATTGCCGCAGACAGACCAGTGCTCTTTCAGCTTCACGTGCTGTGAGAGGGGACTGCAGCGGTGTGAAGAGCTGCTCCTTGTTCTGCGTGGCTATAGAGGAGCACAAAGAGGTTTCTTGCCAGCCCTGCTCAACAGCAGCTGGTGTGTTCCCTGAAATGTGAAGCTTCTAGAGCTTCATCTATTAGTAAATATACCTATTTCTACATTATTAGGTACTACTCTTTCAGGATCTTGTTATATATAACAATATAAGGTAATATGATTTTTAATTAAAGAGCTAATAAGTGCATGAAAGCTTACGTTTTTTCCCAGCTATACCCATTTGCCTAATAATGTAAGACATTATCTTCCTGTAAACTTTGATTTGCTTTTATTTCATCTTATGAGTTTTTTAGACTGCTTTGATTATTTTTCCTCTTTTTGTATGCATTTCTATACAGTTTGTTCTCATTAAAGAGATTTAACTTTAATGGCTATAAAATAAAACTTCTTGTGTATGAGTTCATTGTATCTAGTGTGATACTGTTGTACTGGACTGAGAGCTCTTGTGGCTTACTTTGCTCCTTTTAAGGCTGTTTTTTTCTGAGAGTCTACAGAGTGAAAATAACAGGTCTCTTCTGTTCCCGTGCTGGCTGGGACAGAGGAAGAATGAAATTCACATTGCTACAACTTGAGGAAGCTGTGAAGAGAATGGATTTTTTCACAGAGCTGAATGACCAAAGAGAGGAGCTTAGAAACGTGATAGGAAAAGGGTGATCTCAGCAACTCTTTTTCACGTTCTCTACAGGAATGAAATAGGAAACAGAAAACATTTTCCCCATTACAGTTGTTGAGCGTGCTTGGAAGTATGTATTTGCCAGATACCTAGTAAATGCATGATACTGAGAGATCCTTCTCAAGTCCCATCTGACAGCTGGACTGTTTACAGTAGACTATCTTCTGTGTATACTCCTGACTGCTGGGCTAGTTCTCTATCAAATACGAATCCAGCAGATTACATTTTCATTTTTTACCAAGAAAGTGAAGTTGGAATATTACTTTTGGGCAGTCTGATAGAGCACGAACTCTGTAAGACCTCATCCAAATGGTGAGAATTCTTGTCTCTTTCTCTTTGTTCTGAGTTTACATAGATCAGGTTAGAGATAACAGCCTTGTAAGAAGAGTCGTATTAGAGAATGAAGTGGCAGATTATAGTCATGCCTGCAAGACATGAGGAGAAATTAAAGATGTTCACAGCAGTTCTTCCAAAGGTTAAAATGGCTAAAGGTAGATTTTTTTTTTTTATGTTAGGATGATCATTAGACAATGGAGCAGATGTATAAGGTCAGACAATAAGACAGGAATGTGCAAGGAGGGGAAGGGAATGAACCGAACTTTTTGGTACTAGCACTCTTTTGTTTAATTATCTGTTTTTAGAAGACCCAATTCAGCCCGAGTCAGTGTGAAGAACCTTGGTAAATTCAGGACAAGTTAAAATAGGCCGTGCTAATTCATTCTAGCCACTTTATGGATTTAAGTGGTGACAATAATGTTACTCTTGCTTGCCTATTAGTCTTTAGGTGTAGCTATCTCTAGTTTCAGGTCCATGGGCAATCTTCTGAAAAGACTGATTTCAAGACAGCACTTCTGTTTGACTTTTAAAACATCATAGAAATGGCATTCTAGGAAATGCAGCCTGAAAATGAAACCCAGCCTGAACTGTGGGGAAAGAAGTACAGTTTAGAAGGTTGAATGAAATGATTTTGGTCACGTGGCTAGGAGGCTTTGAATTCATTTCTTGTCTGAATTTCCTTGTTTGTAAACTGTCTTTTGG
>VXAA01006231.1:0-35706 GCA_013399115.1 Anseranas semipalmata | reverse complement strand
TAATATACAAACTACTACCTATTGCCTGCGTCCCTATTGAAAATACAACTCAATTCTAATGTGAATTTGTCTGGGTAGTAAGACGTTTTGAATTGTCTCCATCTGTACAGGAAGGTTTTGTTGTGGCTTTTTGAATTCTAACTGGAGATCAAAAAAGGGTTCTTAATGCCATTGCCAGCGGAGTAAACATACTACCTCTTCTCATCATATTCATTGCAAGTTTGTTCTTCACCTCCCCCTTCCAGTGAAGTACTTGATCTTAGAAATTTATTTTGGTAATAAAACATTACTTTATACTTCCCCATGAAAGCATGTTTGAAGGCTGTTTGTGGATTTTTTTAAAGTGTCCAAGAGCTTGTTGTTCCCTGAGCACACTGCAAACTCTTATCATGATAAGTCTGATTAATTAACACACAAAGTTAGGCTCATAAGTTTCAGTATTAACTTTGGTTCTTAGGATATAGCAACAGACCTGTGCTTGGTGTGCTATGCTTCAGTTATCTGTCCCAAAATGCTATATATTGCTGGTTGGTTCTGCAAAAATGGATGGCTTTATTCTTTCAGAAATTTTATTCTGACAAATTTTTGTTCACAATGAGGAGAGAATAAAGATGCATTTACTACTCTTCAGAGTTGTAAGTCTTGACAGTAAAACTAAACGATATAGTTCGGTTACTTTCCTACGATTTATCTGATGGCTTTTTACTGTAACTGGAGAGATGGGAATAAGAAATTCCATACTGTGTAAGTGGAGATTTTCTGTTCTTAGTTTAATTTTGAGGAGATATTTTTACTGATTAGCTGCTACAGTACAAGCACAAGAATGTAGATAATTGAAAGGGGTCCAATACTCATTAGTCAAATTTCACTTGTGTTGTTTTTGAGCACTGTTTTACTGAAAGCTGGTGAAGCTTGTTACAACAGTGTTCAGCAGAATATATTTACTCTTCTGAGTAGAAATTATCTTTCATTGATTGGGTACTTCTATACGGAGAGCTTGCTATGCTACAAGGCATATATCCACAATTTGTTTAAACTGCACAAAGTGCCAATTAATTGGGTGCCAGTACACATTCCTGTAAAATGTGGATTTCTGGATATTTGGTGGTGTTCTACAAACATCAGTATTATTTAAGTCTCTCTGTATGTACATGCATGAAGTCTCTGAAACCTATTGTTATATTTTAAAGCTTTTTATGTCCCGTGGCAATTCAAGAAATAATAGCTCCCATTTTCTTCATGTTAAAATGTGATTTCTGTTTTCTCCCTCTAGGTTTTAATCTCTGTTCTGCTAAACCAGGTGAAATCAGGTTTGGTCCGTAGTTGGAGGAGAGTGCCAAAGAGCCCAGATGTTGCAATAAGCAGCATTGGGTTTCTGAACCGTTTTCCTGCGGTAGCTCTAGGGGGCTCTCTGCTGTTGGAAATGTAACATTTCCAATGAGGTATATGACGAAGGTCTTAATAACCTGTTGTCATTAAAGATCTCATAACACATTTTTTTTTTTTTTGCAAATGCTAACCTCATTGTCATCAGCAAAATACAGCATATGCAATTACAATCTAATTTTCTCTGCAGTATCAATTAGAGATTCTCATTTTTATCTGAAACTATGTTCTGCTGCGCATGTGGTCTGCTGTCACATAAGTTACCGTATTTAAGGAGTGTAGGAAATAATTTTTGTATGTGCACTTTGCAAAGTTCCTTGTGTAAGTCACTAGGAGTATGATGTTATCAGCACTGACTATATGTGCAAGAAAGGAAATAATTATCCCTTCCTTTACTGTAACCATGCAGTTTGTTACTGTAGTAACCTTAACAGTATATGGGCTTTGTTATGGGAGCATTAGAAATAAATGTCTAAGATGGATGACTAAATGAGACAGGACAAAAGTATGAACAATAATTTACAGCAGAGTAATAAGTGTTCACCATCAACTTGTGTCAAGTGGCATTTAGAAAGGAAGGAATACCCATATAATTTTTTTTTTTTTTTAATTTCCAAACCCTTCCTCTGGGTTTTATGTAGGGACAAAAATCCCAGTTCTGTGTTGAGCTCGGTGGATGTACAGTATTGTGCTGGGTTCTACTGGGCATTCTGTATGAGATTTGATTACATTAAAATCGACTTTTTAATGATCAGTTTGAAGATGAGTCAAGCAGTTTAACATTATAGTGCTGTGTTCTCTGTTGTAACGCTAAATTAGCTGGGCAGGTAAGCCCATTGTTTGTGTGTGTGTGTGTTAACATAAGCAGCATTGTGTAATAATTTCAGTGTTAACACTGATATCTTAAACATAACCAAGGAAGAAGCATTTACTGACGTGAATGACAACAGTTTGCATCTCCTGGAGCAATTGGCTTCAATTTTAGGAAGAGTGCTGCATTGCTTTCACTTGATCGTGTTTTGAAAGCTTTCTTCCAATCTGTGAAATAACTGCAAAGTAATTATAGCTTATATTCTCTGGCACGTTTGGGCAGCATGGGTTGGATGTCCGTTCTGGATGGTGCTGCTGTTTTCTGTTTGATAAGGAGCGTATGTATTGAGGGAGTGAAAATAATGTGGAGTTTGAAGCTCAGTGAGCTTCACAGTAAGAATGTGCACAAGTGTCCCGTTTAACCTGCTCAGCGGTGAGTTTGGTTTTATTTATTCTACAAAGTCATAGCTTTAAATCGTTATTGTGAATTTATTGCTGAAGGGGGAAAAAGGTGAAGTATGGCTAGATTCATGAGGGGAACAGGTTGTTTTATTTTCACTGGTAGCATTTGCAGTTCCCAAGCAATGAGGCTTGGAGAAACTGGCTGTTGAGAGCCACATCCTGATTAGATGTTTGGGCCTGTTGTAAAATCGCTTGATGTCTGCTACTTGTGCCAGTGTGGAAGTCTTCTTTCCTGCAAATTCTGTTTTTTCCCTTCCTCTAGGAGCTGCTTTTCTTAGTAGGAAAAATACATTGAATTACCCTTGTCTGCATAAAACACGGACTAATAACAATTAAGCAATTGATTACTTTTTCAGGCAGTGAAAGATGCTTCTTCCAGGACTCGTTTCCCCATGCCACCCCTGACTTTAAACACCTGCAACGTGCAAGTTCTGATCACAGGAGAATTCAAATCCTCATTCTTCCCAGCATTTTGGATGTATTTATTGCATGCACTACATCTTTTCATGTCTGACCACTGTAACTTGAGAGGAAATCATATCTTTTTATTTCAGTGTGTGGGTTGTACTAGTTTGGTTGAAGTAGGGATTTTATATAGGTTTTAATACACTAGTGAAATTTTTGCATAACGAGTTCTTAAGCAAATTAAAACCTTGTGTGTAACAATTTAGCTTTTGCTTGTAAATTCAGAGTTGACAGGCATAGCCAGTTTTAAACTATGTAGGATTTTGTATTGCTATTTTAAACATATTTTCAAGTAATTGCAATTGAACTGAGGTAACTGTTGTGTATAATGCAATATTGTAGAGCAGCATCTGCATCCTCCATTATTTATGCTCTGAGTTGTTAGTTTTGAATGCTTTCCTAGCCAGTTGATAATCAGATCAGGGTACTGAAGTAACTGAACAAAATGTCCGGTAAGTGTCTCAAAATTAGTATTACAGAATTTCTCTCAAACTATTTAAACATGTTTCTGTCTATATTCCATATAACACTGTAGATTGTTAAATCCTGTCAGTTTTGAAATCTAAAACACTTAGGAAAAAGTGAATTAAAAACAACCTTTTGGCTGTTGCACCTGTCTGAGGGACATCCTGCTTGCGTGCAGGATTAGAAATACAATCCCTATTTTTACTTGCCAGTTGAACTGTTCAGAAAAGTTGCTAAACCCAGTAAACAGTGAAACTTGGCACAGTTTTGTAGGGGAAGAAAAGGGAAATAAACATTTTCTGTAGTCTTCCATTCCTAATTGTTTTATGTTTAAGTAGCTATGGTGGGTAAACTTCAGATAAATATAAGTTTCAGAGATGACTGCAGACTTGAAAGAAATAAAAAGAAAGTGTTTTTTAACCCTGTTGGCCTTGAACATTCAGAGGCGTGTATATAAGCTTTACATTATCGGAAGCTGTATCCTAGTTGCCTTAAGATGTATGTGTATGCATAAGTCTTCTTACTTCAAGGTCTGCTTTTTACCAATTTCTCCATTTCTCACTTCAACAATAGAGAAGAATGAATTTTTTCTTATTAGCTGTTTTCATTTTCTGGTAATCCAGCAGCATCGCTGAGCTTCTGTGTCTTACTTGGAAAACACAGAGGCAACATTTGTTGCATTTTAAAAAGTTTCAATTGGATTGATAGGAAAAAATAACTGAAAAAAGTTTTAAGTCTGAAATTTTCAAAAAGCTGAACTTCATATGTAAATGTGTATATTAGTGTTACGTGGCAGTTGTCCTCAGTGCTGTTCTGAATGTTTTATTGGAACTTTTCTTTAAGACTTCTATTTCTTCATTATTTCTGCCCAGTTTAACAGTGTTGCTTGACCATGTAACCTGCTCCATTTAAGGACCTCTTTCCAACCTCTTTCTCTGTTGCAATGGGTGGCAATGCCTGCTCTCTGAAGAGCTGTCTTCTGAACGCTTGTATGAGGTTCTGGCCCTAAATCTGTTGATCAAGCTGGGGTCACTGCAGTGTATTTCCCGGGCTGAAGTTGCAGAGTCCCCAGTTCCCGGGTTTCCTGCTGCTTTCCTGTTAGAATTCAGTGTGCCAGACCCACAGCACCCCGCTCTTTCATGAATGGAATTCAAAAAGACACTTACATTTCCATAAATAAATTAGGAATTCAGTGGCTTCTTCCGGCTAATCAGGGCAGGCTGATAAACCTTGCTAGCTGTTTAATAAATGAATTGTGACTGATTACCTATTAATATGGACGCCTCAGGAATTCACCCTGGGGGAAGCAGAGCAGTGAAATAGAGAGGGGCATGGCCCCCTGGGAAATCAGGGCTTCATGTTTGCAGCTTAAATATCTCTGTGAAGTATCAATAAGGAGGTAATTGAATTTTGAACACAAACATGAGCGCCGGATGGATGAAGGAGAGGGGGGCTCTGATCATCTCTTCATGCCCCTTCATACTCCCCTCCCCTTTCCCTTAGAGACCGCTCTAGTGAAGATAGATGCTAAATCCATTAAATAAAGATTAGACTCTGTCGTGGTAGAAAATGGCAGCTTAGCTAGATCCCTGGGCAAATTGGGACCTTTAGCAATACAGAAAATTAAAATATACATTTTTAACAAGTGTGCTGTCGACACAGTAATAATGACTGTGTGGCTTGTGGGGTTTGCTCACCTTTCAGGTCTGCTTTTGTTTGGTTATATCACTTGCTCTTGTTTTGAAACCAGCCTATTTGGTCTCTGTGAAGCAGAGAAGGCTTAGGGGGAGGAAGGTGGGGTTTTCTTCCATCTTGCTTTTCAGTCTTGGGCGCTTTTTTTTTTAAGGCCCTTGTGCTTGTGATAGTGTAGAAGTTCAGTGCTCTTCTATTTGAATAGGGAAATAATTACCTTTGGCTCCATCATGCTTAGCTACATCTCCTAAAAAGTAGTTAGAGATGGTCTAGAGGAAGCATAGAGATGATATTGGAGATTAAAATGTAAATGTGATTGGGCTTTTTTAAAATCTGGATTTTATTCACTAAGCATATGGCTTTGTTTATTATTTACTTCAGATCAAGTTTTCTGAGTTCTGTTAATATCGGAAAGATTAATATAAGGGTGATCATTGTAAAACATCAATGTTCTTTCTTGTTTTGCAATGCATTGTAGAAATATAGCTGAAGTGGACTTCAGCAGGTGACAGTCTTCCTTTATGATACCGTGCTAGATTTAGAACATGATCAGGCCTTCTTCACAACTTCTCGTGCCCTATTCTCTGTTGCAGAAAGTCAGCAGATCCTCTTAGGTTTTGCAGGCAGAACCTCATCCCCTGGTGTAAGTGGGGGACAAATTGCCATTGTGGAGAGACTGCTCCCGTTTCTCCAAATAAACAGGATAAGATAATACAATAATAAGGTAATCCTTCTGCAGAACAAAATCCAAAATTATTTAACATTTTTTAATAAGAGACGAGCCTAAGCTGATGTGGTTCTGAGGAAACGTGCTGTTGCTTCCTTCTAGAATTTTTTCTCTCGATTCTAGAGTGTTTTGAGAATGCAAACAGGAGAGGAAAAAAATTGTGCTTTGCTGAATCTCAGTGGACTGAGACAGTAGTAAGCAGGGGACTTTCTGTCTGCTCTTGCATGACAGTTTCTTGGTAATAACGCTTTCCAGACTCCTCTCAAATGTTAGCAATCATGCCTGGGAAACCCTGAAGCATTCTCAGTTTCAGCTGCTACATTGTCTTTAGCTTATGAGGAACAAATGTAGATACTAGGTGGAAGAGAAGTATTAATGTATATGAGTCCATTCCAGAGATAGTAATGAGAGTACTGGAAAGCCTTGGTTTCTATTAACTCTGAGCTGCTGCAGACATGGTAAAGGTTTTCCATCTCTGTCCCCAAGGCTATCATCGGTTTCCAGATTCCAGCAGCTTAATCACTTTTTTTTGTAAGCGAGATTTTAGCTGGGAATATCTGTGTTCTTTCATCCAACCATGCTTCTAGCAAAGAAGAAGGTATCTAATCTTGGCTCAGCCTCATGGATTCTCTGTGATGGTGTTGGCACCGAATTGAAAATGAACAGGTACCATCCCTTAGCTAAATTGCAGTAATTAATTGTGTATGCACCGTAGCTTGTCTCAGTTGAAGAAGCCAGATCTCAAGCATCCCTTAGTAAAGGTAGATTGCAGTATTGAGCTTCCCTTTGGCCAAGCATGTTGATCACGAGCTCTTTCTCTTTAGGGACTTCCTGGCCTTCGTCCCCTCATGTACGCACACTCTTTGATTCTTTGGTCATTGAAACCCATCCTTTTTCAATCTCCAAACTCAAGGGCAGTCTGCATTGAAGTTCTTCTCAAAAGCATAGACCGTGAGGACTTTATAGATGGCTTTGAATCCAGTCATATTGTAATTGATACAGGAGAGAGAGAGATGTAGGCCAAAAAAGCCCTGATCTGTATGTGCTTCTTCCAGCCTTTGCTTTCTCACCTCTCTGCAGTGTTCAATAGATTGTCAGATCATCTTCTAAGAATTTTGCAGTTCCTCTCCTGAATCTCCTGCTCTCCTTCTCTTCTCCCTCTCTCTATCAACATGCAGTCTATTTATAACCCATCTACTTTCCTTTAACCTTGGCTGGTGCCTTTCAAAGAAGCCCCTCCTGAATTGACAGCTTGTTCCCACTTGTTTCTCTCATGCTACTTGCATCCTTAGTCTTACTCTGTCACCTGTCCCTCTGCTTGCCTGTTTTGGAGTTTTCTCTGCTCTCTTCCCCCTGCATGTAAACTTAGACTGATTTCCTAGTTCAGGAGTCTCTTTGTGTATCCCTAGTTAAAAAGGAGATTCTTGCTGGTTTGTTCTGTAGCATCTTCTGAAAGCAGGCTTGTGCCAGGAACCTCACAAGCTTATGGCTTTCTAGATACTAAGGCACTTAGTGATGCAGCATTTTAATTAAATTAACCAGAATTTGTAAATTGTAGATAGATTTCCCAGATCATCTCACTATGAGCTTTTAGAGTGATCAACACTCTGCTGGTGTTTAATCCATCAGACTGCCATATGGAGTGTTGAGGAGCAGAATATCTGTTTATTAACAATTGTTGGTTTTTCATGTCAGCAAGTATGATTTTTGTATTTGAGGACCTGGGAGTACAGTCCGTTGCTGCATCTATTATACCAATTATATCAACCTCATGCCAGACCACATTTCATGTCTATCCCTTTTTTTAATGAATCCAGGTGATACAATAGACTGTCTAGAAGGCATGATAGACCAAGAGGGTCATCCCACCAGTCTCCAGAAATCCTTTGATTTCATTATCACAGGAGGAAAGGCCCAGATGTCATTTATGAGAAATTATTGATATCTGTATCATCAGGGGGTTCTCCAAACTGTTGAGACATTTAATGAAGCTTTGCAATTTGATCAACCAGAACATAAGTTCTAATTCACAAAAGTCAGAAAGCTGTTCCTCATCTTAGAGATCAAGCTGACCTTTTATTCACTCTGTATTAATAAATACCTGGCCTCAAATTCTAGGATATTTGCTGTGTTGGACTTCCTTGGCAACAGAAATTACTTGTCTCTTCAGACTAGTGTTCTGTTCCATTTTATTGTGAAAAACAAGTTTTTCTACCACTTTAGCTGTGTAAACCCTACTAGTTGTTGGACTTTATAAAGGGAAGAATGCTTTTTGGGGCAGAGGAAAAAAATTCTTGTTTTATGACTTTTTCATTGCACTGCTTTCTTAGAAATATTGACCATTCTGGGATGGGAGATAACATGGGCCTGATGCAGAAATATGTTTTGCAACCTAGACATCAAGTTCTTCTCATCAAATCTAATTTAAGATAATTTACGCTGTCAGAACCTTCTGAATTCTCAGCAGTAGTAATATGCAGGTATTTTTATTTACCCAAACATTTTCTGAACTATTGGCTTACTTGCTTTCTTGGATGCGTTGACAGAGTCTGGGGAATAACAAGTGCTTATTAAGACAACTTCAATTTTGATCTGTGTTTAGGCAGTGTATGAAGAGGAGGGAACTGTTGGTATGTGTTGATGATGATAAATGGAAAACAGTGTTTTCTAACCTTCATTAGAGTTGTCCATTGTATCCAGCAGATGGCAATGAAAATGTACCTGCTGCTCTCTCTTCTTGCTAAGCAGTGCCTTAACTAAAATCTTAAATCCTACAGACTGTACTCTTCCCTGTTCTCTGGTGCATAGCTGCAGATCGCTTCCTAATGAGGATTTTGAGTGCCCCCTGCCTAGTGGGTAAAACAAAAGCCAACGCATCCATGGATTAACAAGAAAGGAATTTAATGCTGGCATGCTGTACCCTGCAACAAAATCTGTTTTCAGGATTTCAAAGTATTCCTTTAAATGTTTAGCACTCGGGCAAGCCTTTTTAATAGTCTTCTTTTTCCTGACTTACATTGTTTGTCTGTCCATCTGCTTGTCTGCCAGTTATCTTGGTGTTTGTGTCATGTGGGCAAATAAGCAATGATCTTTTAATAAGCTCAGCGCAAAAGGCAATGTTAAGTACTCATCCTTTTGAGTAGTCCTGCAGTAGTCACTAGCTTGGATCTGCTGCTGGTTTTCCAGGCAGGACACGATTTCTTCAAGGCAGCAGTGGCATCTGTCACGGTGAGGGGGAAACTGAGGCTGGTGACAATAGAGATTTGTAGGCCCTTTTGCATATGGGCCCCTGGGAGGAAGAGAGATTGTGGATGCTGATGGTATTTAGAGTGGGTGTCACAGCTTCTAATTATATCATAAGGACAGTGGGATGTAGACGTAGTGTAATGATTCAGATGGTAACTGGCTATGGCAACAAACCTGAGAAGTGAATAATCTTTACTATGCATGAAGAGAACTTCAGTTCTACTGTACTTTATCTTTGTTTCCCGTATTTTCTGTGTTCTTTTATCTTTATTTCTTTTTAGTAAATAAGCAGTTTCATATAATTTCTGTACAAGTGTTAGTGTACGAATATGCAAGGTAAAGTGCTCTTTTACTCCTAAGCAGCCAAGTGATTTGCAAGAAATGATAAAATTTATGTATACTAAACACAATTATCACATGAAATTATCGTGAATGACCATGTCAGAACCATATAAGAAGGCTTTGTTCGCCCGATATTGTTTATAAGTTGTTCCTTATTGTGGTTGTAAACTAGCAGCATAATCCATTTCAGAGTATTTAGACCACACTGAGGGCTAATGAACATTGCTACCTTTCCAGGACCTATGGGACTAAAAATGCCTTTTACTAGCCCCTTCATTTCCTTTATATCTGATGACCTGAGTAGATGTGGAAACCAGAACTTTTTCCTCTCTCCTCCTCCTGTTGTCTCTGATCCCTGTGGTTGTCTCCAACAAATTATCTGTGATCCCTCTTTCTTGATGACTGTGAACACCACTGTTCTGTCCCTCATTTAGCCTTGTGACCCAGGTATAATGGTTGACACTCCAGTAACTCTGCATCCAAAGTATAATCTAAATCTTCTTCCATTTTTTATATAACACCTATGAAATAAAACCTTTCCTATCTATCCACACAGTTCTTATCAAAGTTATCTTAGACCTTTTTCCAGAATCCTTTACTCTGATCTTAACAAATCTTCTTCCACTTGCGAAGATGAGATGATCGTTTTGACTATCATCAAGATCTCCAGACGTTTCCCTATGCAATTCTGTATTTTATCAAACCACTTTTCTTTCTTTTCATGGCTTTTTTAAGCTTTATCTAACATGCTACATTCAGTAACAGGAAGACAATAGCCACTTCCAGTCAATAAAGAATGCAAATTCCTATGAACCATTGCTATATTTTCTAAGACACAGGTTTCCCTACACGCATGGGAGGTGTACTCTGTAAACGCCCAGGGAGCAATCGCATTCATCTTTCTTGTGCATGTTATACAGTGTTTATAGAAGTCTTGATGACTGACTGGTAAGATGTGTTGGGTGTGAGGTACTCTTCTGTGTTGTCTCGCTTACCTATACACCTATGTTGTCTGTCAGTATTTATGTAGTGTCTCTTCTAAGAGCCTTAGGACAGAAATCCCTTGCCCTCTGTTTGTACACCATGTAGCAGTGTGGTTAACTTGATCAACAAGAACTTCTGGGCATTAAAATAATAATTCAGGATGTACATCAGCATTGCTAGCTAGCTGTATTTTAAGTTATCTAAGTTATCTGTCAAGCTAACGCCCTGACAGTTTTCTTCTTTTTATGTTGGCACTTAGTTAACATTTTGGCTTCCTCTGCTTTGGCATTGGATGTCCTAGCAGCAAGTAAGTATGAAATAAACTTGAGTGGAGTATTCCTTGAAGGACTTTGATAACATAAAAACAGTCTTCTGCAGGAGTATCCAAGGCTCTTTTGACTGATTGCTTAAGAAGTAGTTACAGGAAATACCATAAAAAGATGCACCTGATGTCTGGGACCAGTTTCAGCAGCTGTTACCTTTTAGCATCTAGCTGGACTCTGCATATTAGAAATATAGAATCATAGAATCATTTAGGTTGGAAAAGACATCTAAGATCATCTAGTCCAACCTTTAACCTAGCACTGCCAAGCTCACCATTAAATATATAATCACTCTAAGCTGTATAACAAGTCATGTCTTAAGCTGAACTCCCGTTCTGGAGGCTTTTGTTTCTTTCTGTAGATCTATATGAGATTTTCAACTTAGGCACCTTAGTCAGGAACCTTAATTTAGTTGGTATGGATCTAAGCCTTAGACCTCAACCACTCACTATTCATGAAACTAAAATAGGATTATTATGAAACAAGGAAATCCTATTCCCTCGGTCTTGGAACTTGACAGAGAAAGGTGTATACCAATTATTGATGGGGGAACCTAAGGGATGGAGAAGTCACATAGCACGAGTGTGTGTGTCAGGATTAGAAACTAGATTTCCATTTGCAGGATAATGTCCTGTCTCCTGGAGCTTGCTGCCATTTTAGCCGAATAATTGCATGCATCAAGTAAAACTTTACCTCTAAGTAATACAACTCTGTTGTATTTGAGGTAATACTTTTTGACACCAAAGTGATATTGTTCAGAACCATGATCAGAAACAGAAAAAGAAGTACTTGAAGTTCAAGCATGGCAACAGTTAGTCACAGCCTTGCTTATTCTATTATAAAGGAAGGGAGACAGAGTAGTAAAATTTTTCTCTGGACCTTCACTTTCTGTATAAGCTGCAGGCTGCTTGGAGGGACATAATATTGTCAAATGCTTTGTGTCTTGTATGTAAATTGCAAAATCTCTTTTCAAGAAGTTGTAAAGTTGTTGTAATTTGCTGTTACTTCCACTTAGATAAGTCTGAGAAGGTTAACAAATTAAGTATGATCTTCGTATGCATTTGTAATCAAAGATTTAGTTAAGCTACACTAATATGTGTGGGTTTTTTTTGTGTTTTGCTTTTTTCCTTAACAAAGGTTTGTCACACTGGTAGATTTGTAAAGAGTAGGTTTAAAAATAGTTGGCATAAGTTGAGTTGTATAGGTGGTGACACAAGGAACTGTACTAGGGCCAGCTTAACTTGAGAGCTCTTTATTCTTTGACAGATAGGAATAGTTGCACTGTTTTTTCTGGTATCCTGTATATTGTTTTTTTTTTTTTTATAGGAGTTTGGTGATTCTCGACTAAAAACTTGCCGTTTGGCAGAATTCTCATGACAAATCTATCAGAACTAGCTAGAGAACTAGTTGCATAATGGAATCGGAGTTTGTGTGCAGCTGATAAATGTTGTGGCAGTTCTTAGTCCTGTTTCGCATGTACCCCTCAAGCCTCTGGAGCCCCTGGGGTGGCCCAGAACAGCTGGGTGGAAGCATAGTCCCCAGCATGGCAAAGCAGAGCAGGTTGTTCTACCCCTGTATGTCTTCATGCTTGAGACACTACAAATTACTGTGCTGTTTCCTACCTCTTCCTCTGCTTGACTTTAATAATTGTTTGCACTTTACATCCTTTGCCTCTGAATAAGGCTTCGTAATCTTTTCCCAGGAAGGAAGAAGGTCTTACTTCCATCTCCTGTAACTTCAGATACTCTTTGGTCACTTCAGGCAGTCTTTTGGCAGGAATAATTTCAAGATGGTGTGAAATACACCATTCACTTCTAGAGACCTGCTTATAAATCAAGAGGTTTCTTCATGAGAATGTGAGGGGGGAGGAGGGGGAAGGACCTCTGATTTTTTTGAAAGGTGGCAGAGTTGTTATTTTATATCTCTGCAATTGGGAAGATAAATTGAAAATTTGTATTGACTCCCAGCCCTGGAAAGAATAATTGGGGTGGAATTCAGAAAAAAAAGTAATGGAAACCAGCCATATTAAAAGAAGCAAAGAGGAATGCTTTTGACACAGTGAATAACTTGCTGTGGAACTTTTTGCCACACTGGGATTCTTTTTAGACCAAGTACTTAGTAGCTATTGAAAAAGAATCAGGCAATTAAATGGATAAGAAGATTTCTAGGTATATCAGAATAAAACATAAAATGAAGTATGAAATATTAACTGCTTCAGGATACAAAACAAGCACTTGGGAAGAGGAGGAGTCTTTCAGAGCTGTTTATTCCATTTGTATTCATAATGGGGTTCCTTTTTTTTTTTTTCCCTGTGATGCTTCTGATACTGGGTGCAGTCAGACAGGATACCTGACTGGGTAGATCACTGACCTGCCCTGCTCTATCAATTCCTGTTCATTTACGTTTTTTTATGACCTACAGACATGACAGATTTGTGTTTAATAGGAAATAACATTTCTACAATATACTGTATTACTCTTTTCTAGAAACTGGTCTTAGATCCTGTCTATTGATAGGATTTTATAAGCAAAATTTCAGTCAATGATATAGGTTGTACATTCAGAGCATGCTTTGAGTTGCATCTCTAGAGAGAACATTATTATTAAACCCATTTGAGGGTGTCCCCAGTGGCAGCTCCATAGAGCAGGTGGCCTGCATGGCACAGGCACACAGGGAGTCAGGAGCCTGTGTCTTATCAGTGCATATAATCTAAAAATCAGCCTGTTTTTATCTCTTGGGGAGATGACGACAATGACACAGGACTTTTATGCTAAAAACTAATTCTTAACCTGCAGAAGACGTCATTCAACACAAATCCCAACAGAAAAGGGCTGGGTGATGGATGTTTCTGGGTAGCAGGCCAAGCTGTCATTTGCTTTTCAACAGATAGTTCTGAGGGTTGCCTCAAGATTTTCATGCTAGTACTTGTCTTACTTGAAAAGAGAGAGCATATTTAAAAAAAAAAAAAGGTTACAATTTCTGTCTGCTAATGTGTATATATGTAAAACTTGAAGGAAAAAACCAGTTCCTTCCCTCTCTCAGGGACTACTGACTATGGTGCTCAGGCACCATATACTGGGGAGGAAAAGGGTAGGGATAAGAGAAGGTGTCGAAGAAGGTGTCTTTGATTCATGGGGAGGAAAGAATTAAATGACAGAGGTGGTTGTGGAGGTTTTCTTCTGCAGCCAGAGCCCACAGATTTCATATTGCTGCTCTTCCATAATGCCACTTGAGCTAAGGTTGAGATTTTTGCCTTGGAGCACTGAGATTTCAATAATTTACTTGAATTTGTTCATATAGACTTTTTACTTGTTTTTTTTAGAAATTATAGAAGTCTTCTATGTAATTCCATTGTGTTATATCGTTTTACTAATGGCAAAAGGAATCTTAGTTTACTTCATGTGTAAATCAAATAATATTGTTCAGTCATAAAAAAGCACGAGTCTTCTTTTTGTGGAAGCCTTCAGTGCTGATAATTCATTGTTGTATCAATGGCTGCAGTCATCTACATGGAAAAATGTTTCAATAAGGAATCTCGGGATTAGAAAACACTTTAAAAAACTTAATCTCTTTCCTAAAGTAATGACATATCTGGAGAAATAAATACAGAATATTTGTGGTATGAGCTTCTTTCTTCCAGGTACCTCTTCTCATGAAGTTTGTTGACAGAAGTTAAACTTTAAAAATTCAGTTTTGTTTCACAGCTCAAGCCATTAGATAACCCACTGGCAGGGACTAGTTTCTTCCTTTGGAGGTCAAGAAAGCCATACCAATCTTGAGACAGGACTACAAGCCTCTCTGTAAGCGTTACTTGTTGTGTTCTGAGTGGATTTGTTTGTCCTGACTTGCATAACCATACAGCTTGTATCCCAACATTATTAGCCAAAAGGAGTATAGGGACTTACATAATCACTACACGATTATTTCTCAGTAACTGTACTGTAAATATGTAATTCTCTCTACTCCTAATAACTCTTAATCCCTTTGTTCCTATTGGCTTCTGGGCTGAGATTTTTCCATGGCCTGTGTGCCCTGGCCACTGATAAGTCTTTAAAAAATGGTGACTTTCAAGATTCACCTGCTTTGATCCCAACCATTAAATGCCTGCTCACTTGTATAGGCAAGGGAGGCTGTATCACAGTGCACTGTTTTTTGGGAGTTTAGACATTGCTTCTGTCTGCATGCCTTCTGAGAAGGACCCATTCACCTTTAAAAACATTTCATACCCAGCCGCATGCATGCATTCAGTGCAGACCTCTCTACCTAGTTTCTTCGTGTGTTTTATGCTTGAGTTCTTGGGCAAACAATTTTGATCTCATATTTGCATGTTGGTAGATAAAGAAGATTCCTTTTTGAGATACAATGGTGAGAAAGCCTAAATCAAGAAATCTTAGACTTCTGCAAGGGCCTGAAGAGATTATTTTCCCTTTTGGTACAACAGGTAGAAAAAAGCTTTAGTGTGCTTCTTGTTAAAACATTCCCATTTCTATCCCACTGTTTGCTTCCAACATCTGTGGGACTTGGTGGTCAAAGCTTTTTCCAAGCTGTATCTGTTCCAGTGGTAACTTATACTAGTAAAGTCCCTGTCAGGTATACTCGCCACTATCTTTAACTTCGACGTAAAATTGGCTTTCATACCGCCTTTAATACTAGAAGTGTAACTTGAATTTATTCCTTTAAACCTTATAAAATACTTGAACATCATTTTTCTGTATGTAATTAGCTTCATGAGTCAGTGCCTGGTCTTAGGTCTTGACATTTTTGGCACGTGCATTTTTTTTGTGTACTTGACCTTGGCTTTATTCCAGGATAAATATTTTAAGCAGCTAGTTGTGTGTGTTTTTTTGTCTTCGGTCTGAGACTAGGGGGCAGACATAACCAGCACGGAGAGAAGTGAACTGTATAAACCACAATTAGAATTGCGGTGCACAGGTGTCTGAAGATCTTATACAATTGCCAAGCTATTTGTTTCTCAAATGAGAGGGGCTTTGGGAGTGTATTTTGGAGAATAAAAGGAGCAGAAGGCCTTCCTTTTTGATGTTAGATTTTTTGTTTTGTTTTTGTTTTTGAATCCTAGCTTAAATTCTTCCAGACTTGATACATTTGATATCTTTACAGGACCAACAAAACTGGTTGAAAGTGATCTATTGCGGCTGGTGATAGAATTTATAACCGCTTTCAGATAGGAATCAGCATTTAGGAATAAGAATTTCTTGCACTCTAGATTTTCTTTGAACAACAAATTAGGTCTTGTGGTTTAAAAATCTGAATGCCAACATTCAAAGTAAGATGACTTGTAATATTAAAGTAGAAGGGTTATGGGTGAGTTCTGTTGCAGATGCTTGAGGATCTTTTGGGGAAGGTAGGCGTCTTAAATCTCTCTGTTAGTCATATGCAGAGTATTATTGCAATGAGAAAACAATGAAGTGAACAAACAGCTCACAGTACAAGACACTCGGGGCATCTAGAGCCCCAGTGTTCACTGTATTTCGCAATTTAATGCACAATAATTTTTTTAGTTCTGTATTTCTGTATGCTCCACTGTGTCAGATCTGTATTCTTGGGATGTGCAGTTCCATTAAAAAATAAATAATAATCGCAGCCCCCTCTCCCCCCACGTACACTCATTTTCTATAATATGGTAATGATATCACCGTAGCAGTAATTACGGGTCATCTTCATTTCTTTCATCTCTGCTGGTTCTGATGGCTTCATTCCTTTGACGGAGAAGATTTGGCTCTGGGTGCTGTGATTATTTTGTTAAGCATTATTCGAATAGACAGGAGTGAGAGAAATTAATCAATCCAAATGCAATTAGCATCATGTTTAACCCAGTGATGGACGTCTCAAGGTGAAACAGCCAGGGGAGTTTCAGACATTATTATTCAATCCAGTGGCTCTTATCTAAATTATAATCAAGAGAGGTTTTTATTGGCTTCGCAGAGAGAAGATGTAACTCTTTCCCTGCTTTGGGGGTCAAAGGGATCAAGTCTTTGGCCTCACAGGATGTTGGCTGCAGGCAGTTCCTGGAAGTGGGAGGTACTGTAGGAGTTTCATTTAAAATGGGGGTCACTCGGGACGAAATGTCTGCACATCCTAATATTTGTGACCTGGAACGTAAGTTTAGTAGCTCCCTGGGCATTGGCAGGGATGTCACTGCCCCTTGCTTCCAGTGTTTTAACTGACTGGCTTTGCCCATCTGTATATGAATGAATACTGTTTGTAGTTTTTTCGCATTCAAAGCTCTGTGCACATCCTTGTTTGCAACTGAGTGCAAATGGAATGGTGCTGCCCTGCACGGTGGAGATATCTGTTTAAGAGAACAAGGTAATTATTTTGCAGAGAAGTAATTTAATTTTTTTAGAGCAGATACAATTTTAATGTTTATTGATGCTAACAATAACATTTTTGAGGAAATCTCAATCTGCATACAACAAATCTGTTATCACCACTGTGGATAATCCTGAACAAGCTCTTGAATTGTCCTATCAGGTGTACAATAACAAACAACTACTGTGGGTGGAGAGAAATGAGACTGAAACAGGTCACATTAGGATTTCATGATTCAAGAAAGCATTGGGTATTTGACTCCCCTTCTTAAGGCTCTGGGTAATAGACACTGAAGTATTTCAGTGGTTTAAAACTTTATCAGTCTCAGCTGTTTACCACTTCTCTGTCAGAGATGACTGTTTTCATTGCACACTGGGAGGAGTAGTCCATGTGCCTTACCTGTTCTGGCTCACAGCAGGTTTTGTGCAAGCCCACCTTCTTTGGCATTTCAAAACACGTCATGCCAGACTATGTACTGGAGCTGAAGTACGGGTAAATTCTGCTGTCTCATTCACCAAGGGAAGGACAGTAATGTTTTGTACCAAGGGTGGTGTTAATATTTTAAAATACTGCAGCAAAACTTGACAGAACTCATAATTCAGAGCCCAAATTCTAGCGCTGTTGCTGACTCCTTTAGCATACGTCTGTGCATCACTTCTTACTGAGGCTGTGACCCCATCTGTAAGATGGGAATTAAATCACCATATGTCTCAAGAATACTGTGAAGCTTGATAAACTTTGCAAGTGCTTTGATACTGATCATTGAAAGATGCCATGGTATCGCAAACTTATTCCACCTGGAGGTTTATGTTGATTGTCTGTCATCTTACCTGAAAAATGTGTTTCAGGAGTTCTAGATGATTACGCTGGTATTCAGTGTAAATGTAACAGTTTCTGAAGCACAGGTTTGAGTAACTGTATGTGCCAGTTCTATCTTCATTAAGGCAACTGGCGTTGCTCCTGCTAGCCACTGCTCTCCTGAGACGACGGTTCCAGATTTGTGGAATTGGGCTTGGTGCAGGATTCACTGATTGGTATTTGTCAAAGGCCTACCGTTGTCAAATAGTATTTCATTTGACAATTAGATTAAAGCAGTATGAAGTTAGCAGAGTAATTAAGAGATCTCTTTGTGAAGGAAGAGGGACAAGCCAGTGCCAGAAGGCATGCAGGTAGTGGTAGGATTTTTGGGGTCTGGTCTTCCTGTTTTTAAGTATGCATTGAGCCTGGGAGTCAAAAACAAGTCAGAAATAGAGATCTGTATAGATTGCTTTCTCTGATGATAGACGTTCAGATTATGTCGGCTTGCTAATAATATTCTCTTGATCTTGGCTGATATAGACCTCTTTCTTTTGGGAGTTGCTTAGTACTAATGTCAATCTTAACATGCTTTTGCTGTTTTTAGATTACCTTTTTACCTTTAGCCCTGGTGACTGATTTTATTTCCCTTCCAAATTCAACAGTGGTCGAGCGCAGCCGAGAGATTTAGCTTTGCTGTTGGCTTTCACGAGTCCAGTCAAGCAAGACTCCCACAGTTACTCCTGGGCAGAATCCTTTATGACTTTTTGTATATTCTACCAACTGAGAAAAAGAATAGTCATCTTATCCTAACATTGTGTTAAAGGACAAAGGAAATAATTACTGAAGTGTTATACCCTTCTGACAGAAGGGTTATCCAGGGAAGTATTTTGCTGTCTCTCTGCAATTGATGTTCTTTTCCCTGAACTGGTTATTTCGACTGATAGCACTACAGAGGCAACGAAACTAGGAGGGTTTATTTGTGAAGAGCTAAGACACAGCAGCTTGAGAGTGCATGATTGGTACTTTAGGGGAATCCTTCCATGTTGAAAAACAAGTTCTTTAGTTACCTTAAGTACAATTGTAAGAGACTGAAAGGGAGGAATACTTTAACTGAAAAGCTTACAAAGTGTGACAGTGCCCAAAATAACCTTTTGGGAGTCAAGAATGTAGCATTCAAAGTGTGATACTACAAGACATTTCAGGGCTAAAAACATGTTCTGTTTGTAGGGCATTAATTGTATTTCCATTTTTTTTAGTAGCAAAGCATTTAGATGATCAACATGGCTACATTTTCAGGTCAGAGGAGGAGCACAGTCAAATTTGCTCGAATTGTACATTTTGGGGAGAGGCAGAGAAGTACATCTTTGGTGGGGTGACTTCATTTTAAAATAGCTGTGATTTGAAGATACTCAGAGGCTTTGCTTTGAGATTTTTAGGATAAGCCTGGAAGTAATAAGCAGTAGAAGGTATAATGATCATGATAAATGTATGATAAATACAGTTTGTCACACATCTTTTGTATAGACTTTGTCACCAAGTCTGCACTTTTTCACTTAAGTGTATGCTATGTGAAGAACATGTGTACATATGTGTGTTGCTTAGGGATTCTCCTCGTTGCAAGTTGCTTATATAAGTGTAAGCCACTGTTTTCGTTGCTGATTTTATAGCAGTAAATCCTTCAATTATTTCTTGGCTATCCAGACCTTATGACACAGTTCGTCCTGTGCTGTCATATGTATGAGAAGGCTTTTTATGGGGAGCAATCAGACTGGACCCCAATCTCCAGTGCAGTGTTTGTTTCTAATTAAATTGTCACTGGAAGGAATATCTGGAACAGCAGTTTTCATTTTCGATTAAGGAAAAAAAAACATTGAGTCCTTGTCATTTGATTAAAAGTTACTTAACCTTTAAATTGCTACAGATGTAAAGATAACTCTGAGTTTCCAAAGTAATCGCCTCCAAGTTAAAATCAGGAAAATCTTTGTGTAATGAAACCCATATGTCATAGTGAAAGGATGCAAAGCGCTGGCAGAGTGGGCTGCTCTCGCAGGAGATCTGCACCCAATCTTGTTAACTAGGACTGCTTTTGGTAATCCCTCATCTCCTCACTTGTAGGAAATCAATCTGTACTACTGAATGTTTTCAACCAGCAACCACAAAATTTACTGCAAAGAAGCAGCTTGAGGACAGTAGTAGTAGAAAAGGAGCCCCAGGCAACAAGACTAAATGCAGGATTGAGGGATTGAAGTTCTAAAGAGGAGATTATATTAAACCTTACTCTGTTCCCCTATCAAGTAGAAATCTCTCCTCCTTTCAGCCTCAGCCTTTCCTGTCCAGTACCTGTTCTAGAGATCTGCTTCTCCCAGGCAGCAAACTTAATTCAGAGAGTACAACATTCTCTGTTAATTATAACAGCCTGATACCATTTTTCAGTACAGTTCTCTTTCAGAGAGAGTCTATTCAAGCACTCAATTTCCATTGTAACCAGTGCTGATAACATCTTAGTGTTTTTTCCTGTGGTCTTCAGTACCTTCTTCTTCCTCCCTAGTATGTGAGATTAATTTATATCCAAGCTATCGTGATCATATGCATTGTTGATTTTCTATTGTAGTAGATGCACAGCTAAGGCAAGGTTGTAAATCGTCACTTGACGTGGAGATTCATGTTTCTGTTTCGTGCTGCACAGCCTCTGTAGTGTCTGTTTGCTGTGGTACAATGAAACCTGCGCCCAAGCTCTCTCTTCTCTAGAAGTCTGTAGTTTAAGCAACCATTTCAAAGGAAAATCCCTAAGGTTTTCACTACAGTTTTGTCCAACCTTTTAATTAAAAAATCCACCTCTGTCTACCACACAACAGCCTTCTGCTGGTCCCTTGGGTAGTTGCTTAAGACGGGTTTTGCTGTCTCTCTTAGACTGCGATCGTATTTAGAATGTGGGTGATGGCTTCTTCTTTCCCAAGCTCTTCCTTCACTCCAGCAAGCTCCAAAAGGCCCAATTGGAAATGATATTCCCATTTTTAAGAATTCATTTATCAGAAGCAATGCTGAGTAGAGGAGTCAATTTAATATTAGAGGCTTTTCTATGCAAAACCCAAGCTGAAGACATACTCTAGTGCAGATTAGAGAGGAACAAAGGGGAAGGAGTAGCCAAGATGTTTGAATGCAGTACCGTGTAATATGTATTTGGCCTGTGTTTACCAAGAATACATTGAACTCTGGTTCCTGGGCAGACAGGAGAAGCAGCTGAAGCAGGGAAAACAAGATTGTTAATGTTTGTGGAAACTTGCCCTTAGTTTGGCTGGGATTTGTTTGTGGTATGAGGATGTTATTTCCTGGCCTTTTTCATACATATACAAGGATGTAAGGTCCTTTCTTTCAGTTTGGCATCATATCTTTAAAAAATAAAGCCCTGTTAGCAAACCTGAGTATGTGAGGAGAAGAGGAATACAGAATAGCAGAAGGCTGTCTCCTGCTCCTAATGGGATTTTGTAGCAGCATGTGCGAGTTTGTTTTAGAAGTCAGAAATGAACAGATGTTGGTATAAATTACCTCTGTGTCTGATGTCTTGCAAATTAAAAGCGCGGTTGGCATCACTAAACAATTTCACCAGGTTGGGGGGGGAAGCGGGCGGTGATTATTGTAGCAGGTCGGTAAGAATCTTTAAGCTGCGGCAGAACAGGATAGCAAGGATAAAGGAATGAAGAATAAAATGAGAGGTCTGTGAATTAATCAGAAATGTTAACATCTCCGATGACAAGTGAACAGGAGGGCACGTGCTCTGGAGCAACCCCCAACCCACAGTAATTTCGCTCAGCGCACAGAAGGAGTCTATGCTCTCTGCCTGATTTATAGGGTGCAGCCTCTTTGGGGGAACAGAATTGTCATGCATTCGTATATCTCCTATATGGGACTTGCACTCAGAAGAACTTTCCACTCTATCAGCTGTAGTTTGGCTTTGTGCTTTCTCCATAATAGCATTTTAAAACTATCCACTGTTGATGGTGCAAGGCAGGGAGGTGTCAAGGAACTGGTGATGAAAACCTGTTCCTAGCTGAAATTTTTAGAAACTTGGAATTTTTATTTAATCGTGTTCTTTGTACATGACAATTTAGTTCCCAGCAAAATAACAATCCACTCCCTGCCCTTCTGCAGCACCTTCTACCCATGTGTCGTTTTAGCAGCACTGAAAGCTGTAAGCTATCTTGCAGATGGGGAAGTAGAGGTACAAATGAGTAAACGATGTTTGTGGCAGCTCACACTGAATCAGAAGCAGAGCTGGGAATGGATCCCAGATGATATAACTCACAGCTGGAGGCATGAACCAAGTGAATAATGAGGTGATCTGCTTGAATCTGCAGCCAGCCTGAAGCAGTAGCTGACTGTGGGGCACATTCCACTCGCGGCAGTGGGCTATGGACTTTGCAGCCTCTGAATATCAATATGTACTGCTCAGTTCGTAACAATGCTAGTTGTTTTACAGGGATATTGTTGATGACCACACCTTGTGCTACAATTTTGGGTAGCCGAGTTAGAATGTAATAACTTAATAGTCTTCAGGGCATAATTTCTAACCTTTATATCTAGAATAACAAAATGCCTTTACCTGATGGTGAGTGTTCGAGTATTTTAAGCTAAACACTTAATACATTTTAGTTCCATTCAAACAGATAACAAGTAATGTCAAAAGAAAACTCAACATCAGCAACAAACCCACCTCTAGTTTTTTATGCTAATTGTCATCGCTGTTGTTCCTCTTAGTAGAGAGGTCAGGAATTGAATGGATAAAACAGAAAATTAATTCCTGTCTCCGCCTTTCAGAGTCTCTCTAGGCTAGGTGTGGGAAACATGAATGCTTTCATCAATCCTGTGAATAAAAACCTCCATGTTTTGATGGCTGTCACTCCAGCACAAAGCTCACACCTTTATGTAAAAGAAATGAAGGGAAGCTCCAGTGGGAAAATTGTCCCTCTCCAGGACTCAATCACTAATTGTGCTGTCTTTAATGCATTGTATTGTATTGTGAGACAAAGATGCTATTTGGGCTGCTCTGCCAGCTTGTGAGCTTATGGGCTCACAAGTCAGAAATGTCTCCAGCAGAAAAGTGGCTGTGTAAACCCCGCTGTAATACAGCTACCAGAGATTGATGATGCCAAGAGTGAGAGAGAGACATATAAACCTTGCCTTACTGTATTAAACATCGAAGGAATGACAATGCAGAGAGAGTGAGAAGACCAAAGCTCTATAAACTTTACTTTATTACACCATCCATAGATGAAGTGCGTTGAAGGAATATAAACCCTATTATATTATGGTATCCAGGGACTGACAGTGCTGAGAGAGAAAATGCTGTCTAATTTCTGTTGGAGATCATAGCACCCAGGGACCAATAATCCTGAAATGGAGAGAGTTCCATAATCTCTGACGGATTATAACATCCAGGAACAATTGCTGTGAGATGGAGTGATAGAGATCTGGATTATACCATTCAGAGAAGGATAGTACAGAGGCAGAAAAGGGGATACTGCAAGAGCATACTGCAGTAGGAATAGAAAGCAGAGATTGTATGTAATGAGACAGCCTGTGAGAATTATTGCTGAGTTTAGAAGATTCCAGGCCTTGCCTGCATTTCTAGATTGTCAGGAATTCAGGTTGGAATGCAGATTTATTTACTTTTCACTTAAATAAAAGTCCTTACTATTAGTATATAAGCACAGATTAAATGAATTTCTCACCCTCTGGTTAAATACTGTGAATTATACAAATCTATTTGGATTTCTTGATTTGTTTTTTTCAATATTAATCTTTTTTTCCTCCCTTGTGATTTCAGCTAGAGAAATGACTCGAGGGAAATTCCTGAACATCCTAGAGAAACCCAAAAAGTAGCTGCGACATCTGGAGTTGGGACAAAAAAAATATACCCCAACTGGATCATTTTACATACTGCAGATCCAGATGGACCCCAAGACTTCTAAGGAGAAGTACAAAGCTCTTGCTCTAGACCTTCAGAAGCAAACACCTCTTGCTTCCACAGCTCATCTCTTTGCGGGGGAGACGTACTGCATACACAGGTCACAGGGACTGCGGTTGATTGCATTGGAATTCAGACTTTATCTAACCTTAAGATATCCAGTGGGAGGACTCGACCCTGATGTGCGATGGCAAGGTCACCTGACAGGTCTTTTAATCAGCTGTTCGAAGTGAACAGCCATTGTGTCCTTACTTGGTTGCTCTCAGTGGCAGCACCTGTACTTCAACACATCAGCTCTTTGACACTGGCCAGTGTGCATTATGGTGCATTGGCCTTTTTGTGTGTCTCTTGTCTTATATGGATTGATTTCCTACATGCAATTTCTGTGCTGAATGACTTGAGCAGAGTTTGGGGTGTAGATTGGCTGGTAGCACTGGTTCTGCAGGATCATATGCTTTTAGTGTAGAAGTTGAGCGCAGTCTGTGCATTAGATTCCAGTTGCTCACTGCCTTCAGAGAAGCATGCCTGGTACTCTGAGGAAGATCTTCAGTCTGTTGGTCCATTCACTTCACATGGCTTGTATCAAGCGTTGTGTGTACCAGGAGCTGCATCTCACTGCTAAATGGCTTTCTAGTGAAATCTAGACTGACAGACCATAGGGAGTAAGAGGTGTTACTGTACCATTAAGGAAAATGTCCATATGGAAACTTCAGCCTATACAACAGGTTTGTCAGTCCACCCTGCAATTCTCAGTTTGCTTCTTACAGAGCTAGAAACTGAGGAAAGTTACAAAGTTGAAAGGCAGTAATGTTTATAGTACTCCAGGAAGGGTCAACAAGCTTGTTAGCCCCATTGCAGGGATATTCTGCTTAAATGGAGTCTTCGCACTTCTGAAAATAATATTTCTTGGTATTTTCATTACTTAAAAACCAGCAATCTCAAAACTTGTTTCACCTGCAAAAATATAATTTTAAAGAGAGAATTTTCTGTGACCTGGTCTCTTTCAGCACACAGTTTTGGGCTTTATTCATCTTATAGTTTAATGTATTTTCCTTCTATTAATGCACTTCTGCATGTTCATCCCTGAGAAGTGGTAGGGAGCACGTTCAGATTTTATTTAAGAGAAGAACTTTTTCATTTCATCCTGTTTCCATTCCTAGGAAACAGCATTTTAAGCATTAGTAAATATGTTCTTCTTTCTATGGTGAGACATAATATTGAAATGTTGGATAAAAAGCAGGTTTTTTCCCCATTTAGAAGTTTTATTTTTAGCATACAGACTTTTCAAAATCTGTCACTTCCCAGACTAGTCATGTGTGAGAGGAGAAATGATTTGGATAAAGTACTTGTGCCTCATCATTAACAGATTGTCCGTAGAGCATTGCAAATTTCTGTCTTTTCAGAGAGAGAGGAGACTGTTTTTAGGTGCATGTGCAATAAAGAGGAGGAGATTTTTAATCAAATAGACTACTCTGAATTTTTGTGAAAATGATTGTGGCCATTTGGTTTGCAGTCTGTGGCCTTGGTGGTTATCAGCGACAGCTAGGCTTGTTTTTGGACAGCTCCTGTTAACTATGTTTAAGCAGTTAAATCCCAAATCCCAGGAAGACCATACACAAATACTGAATATCTAGGTGTGTCAGGAGTGTGATTTTAAACTTATTGGATTTATTTCTATACTTCTGTTTATGCAGGGCTGAGCTTAATAGGACCTCCATCCCTTGAGAACATGAGAGATAAGAGTTGAATGTGAAGAGAAGCTAAAAATGATAATTTGGAGGCAGAGAAAAAAAAACTGCTGGTGCAAGCCAATGTTGATGTAGCTTTAAGTATTAAATTATACATTTTGAATGCAATTTTAAGTTTGTATACTATATATATAATTTATGCACACACATATGACATAATGGGATACTTGGTCTGTATCACCAATATGAGTTCCTTTTGTAGAAGTTTGTCAATCCAACACATTAAGAAATTGCGATCTGAAAGGAGGTGGAATATAGGAGAAGATATCAAAGCCTGGCTTAGAAGTATATGTATGTTTTCTGATATGCCCAGCAAGGAATTTCAAACTAAGTAGTTTTTAATAACATACATGTATTTTAAAAACAAACAAAAAAACCTTTACCACACAGTACTTATCCTCTATAGGGTAGCAAATAATATATGCTTTAGAATTGGTATTTATTGGCTTTGTACTTGTCATCTATAGAGATGAGTCAGTGCTGTATTTTTTTTATTGGTAATATTTATATGTATTTTTCTGTGTTAGCGGGAGAATTGTAATCTGTTACTGCTCTGTGGCCTGATAATAAATGCAAAGCTCAAAGAGTACTCTGGGTTTCCAAAAGAGCCCTCTGAGATGCAAAAGCTGTTGCTTAGTCACCTAGGCAATATTCTTCCACTTCTTCACTCTTAAGATGAATAATAAGGCACACCTCGCTTATCACCACCTCAGTTTTCAGCCTGTGAATGCTTCATTCCCATCAGTAAATGAATAGTTGGCGATATCCAAATGATACTAAAGATTTTCATGCCCCCTTGAACATCCCCCCTTTTTTTTCCTTCAGTGATGTCCTTCCCAACATCACTGCAGTATCTGTCTATACAAGAAAATCTGGGTGATTTTTTTTATTGCTGATAAACTTCTGCATTTTGAAACAAACAAAAAAGTTTTGATAAATGATGGGAATGAAGAGTATAATAAGATCAAAATTTGGTAATACTATTTGAGCTTGTGCATTGCTTTATAAAATGTTTTCATGTATTTCATGTATGTTAAATGTTGCTGTCAGGTTCTTGGAAATAAAACCAATGTTTTTAGTTCCTATTAAAACCAGTATTATTACATGCTTAGTTGTAAAGGCTGTTCAGTTTTGGAGTATCAAATGCTTTGCTCTTCAATCCAACTCAGAATCAATTCTTTTCTATTAATCATTATCAAAATAAAAGTTGAGTTGCACTGGCAATGCAAGAGGGTAATACTCCATTAAACTTAGTGTTTTGCCATTACAAAATTGACAATTTTGGAACAATCCTGTAACCCACAATTTCTCAGTTTTTCTTCATATTTCCCTGAACAAGTCACCTAGAAATAACAGATTCTTAAAAACTGACTAATCCAATGCAGAGGTAATGTTTGAACCTTATTCTCTTCTATCTTATTTTTATGTTACATAAAAATTAATGTGCTATTACAAGGCAAATCACAAGCCTGTCTTACTTGTAATGTTCAATTTGATTATAAATGGTTGTGAACACATAGGGAAGGATATAAACAAAAGGCTTACACACGGATTTTGCTTTAGGTTAACTTATCCAGCAACCTGCTTTAGGGACTTGCTGAGCTAGTGGTTGAATCTGGTCTGCAGTAGGCCCTACCCTCACATTTGTCTTAGTCCTAATTTGTTTGTACTTCTGGCCTCTAAAATGCCCTATGAGAGTGAATTCCATAATTCAGTTATACAAGGAAAATGTTTTAATGTTATTGTTAGTTTTAAACCTGCTTACTTGATAAGCCCATTTTGAACCTTTCATTTCTTTTATTGTCAGAAATGGGCATGTTTTTTTCTTGTCTGTGCACTATTCATGATTTTTTCTGTTATGTTTTTGTTCCATGGTTATTTTAGTCTTCCTGCAATTGTCTGATTTCTACTACAACCTTTCTGAGATGCCTTAATAAAAGCTGCAGCATGTTCAGAGTGTGGGCATACTGTGGAGGGGTATAAGTCATAATTACAGCTTGTATTTTGTTCGTCCACTGTTTTCTCCCACATCATCATGGGCTAAATCCTGTTTTGCGTATCTCTAAGAACGGGATCATCACTGAGATTTTCAGTTTGTGCATGCAGCTGATCTCATCCACTTCATCTTTACCCACAGTAACTTGTCTTAGGCAAACAATACTTTTTTTTCTTTTTTTTTTCCAGTCATGATGGCAGTTGTGCCAAACATTTTGTGTTAAGGAGGAGATACTGGGTAATTCCATCATCAACCTCTGTGGTATGTAAAAAAGATAAATTACATCTTTGTCATATGGTCTAAAAGCCTGGTCTCTTAGCCTACCACAACTTCAGTAGCATTGCATAAACATTTTTATAATACTTATAAACTAATATGAACTTTTAGTCATCCACAATCAAAAGAAAAAGACAGTTTGCAAATTACAACTACAGAAAATCCACTTACTAATAGTTCCTCATAAGGATGAACCCCCTGGCACCAAGGACAGTCTAAAAGGCGAAATGCATCTCATCTTTGAGTGAGCAATCTGCATATAGTATGCACATTATATAACATGAAAATAATCCCTACTCCTTAGTGTTGTATGCCCATTTCATATACAATTCTATAATGACATTTTTTAAAACATCATTGAATAATTGGTCTATAGTGGAAGAAGATAATTCATTGAAAAGAAATTTCCAAGGATGTCCTGTCTGTATCTTCTGCCCACTAAAATTCCTGTTGGACAGAAACTTCCCATGGCCCAAAAAACTCTGAACAGAATGAATGGGGTTAGAACAACAAATACAAATGGTGTAAACACATTTCTATAGCCAACACAGTAAAAATCTCTCACCAGAAAAATATCAAAATGAGTGGTTCCTACACGCATGTCCCAGCCATCAGGCAGTGTGCCAAATACTTCTGAAGATATTTTATGTGTGATGCCAAATATGCATTATCTATTTGGGGAAACATACTCGGAAATAAAAATGCTCTAATGGTAGGTGTGAGACTATGACTTTCCTGAAATTTTACTAAAAGTCTTTGTTGCTTTTCCTTAGGACTGTTGTGTCTACAGCTAATTCCAAACATTTGTCTTCCTTATTTTTGACTGATATTTCAGAGAATTGCCTGTAAGATCTCTTTCCTGCAAGAGAACAGCCCACTTGGAGCCCAGTGCTTCTGTACTTTTGTATTTCTACATGTTTTGTCATCTCATTACCCACTCTTTTTTTCTCAGTTGTTGAATAGCGCAGGCCCCGTAACAGTCCTTGTGGGACAAGTTGCCAACCTCCCTATTTTATGAAAATTGACCATTTATTCTTGCTGCTCATTTCCTATTTTTTAATCTCTTATTTATTTACAGGAGATCATTGGCTGTTATTTCCTGGCAGCTTAGTTTCTTCAAGAACCAGAAAGCAGCTTTAGTAAAATTCAAAATTATATCATGAAGTCTATATGCTTGTTAATGTCTTGTAAGATGCACAACAGATGTGTGAAAAAATATCCTCTACTAAAGCTACATTTACTTTTCCCCTTTGTATGCTATTTATCCTTACATCAATTCTATTCTTCTTGAGACACCCACAATTTCTACCAGCTTATACAGTCTGATGCTAAGGGTTAGTGGTTTGTAGTTAGAGCAGAAGCCATTTGTAAGGGTTGTTGCCAGTGTTGTCACCTGCCATTCCTCCGATGCTCGATCTAAGGTAGAGGTTATGCATCATATTTAGTATTTCAGCAATTTTATATCCAGAGCTCTCCAGCAACCATCTGTTGGCCTCACTGACTCTTCTGGCATTTCACGTAACTGGAAGTGAGGAGTTTTCATGCTTTTTGAGAGTTTTAAATTGATGTTGCAAAAGATGTATATTAGCCTCCCTTGCCCTCCACCCTTTACATTTTCAAGGGTAGATGTACACTGAAAAGCACAGAAACAAGCAGCAAAACACTGACCACTGGTTGTTAATGTAAAACTGCTGCCTGTCAAGGATCAGAAATTTACCTTGCTAAAAGATGAATGTTGATATTTTGAAAAGAGAAGAGAAGAACAAGGAAAAGGAAAGGGAAAGGGAAAAGAAGACTGGATCCTCTTGGTTTTATGTGATACTGTGATTCTTGGAATCAAAGCTATTCTAGAGATGTGTTATCTCTGCAAGTCTGTCCTTAAATCAGTGCTTTTAGATTCAAGAGGATGTGAAATGCAATTTCCTGAAGTGAAATGTGGCCAGTCATTCGAACTGTGAAGATATTTAAAAGCTTAAGTAGCCAGAGAAGTATGGGCTGATCCAAGTGTAATCCATGTTCTACACAGAATATGTGCTATATTGCCATGTTTAGATTGTGCTAGATTTTCAGCATGGAGGGATCTCTTCACGTTTTGACTCCATCAACTGCTGAAACTGACGGTTTTTAGACTTGACCTTTTCCACCATGTCCCTTTGAGCAGGATGACTGACTTCTGGCAGCTGATACATGCACAAAATAGGCGTTTTCTTGTTGGCTTTGTGTGGTTGACCTCTGGCCTGCCTGCTGATTCCTATAATACAGATCAGTGACCAGTGAAGCCAGAATGCTCCCTGTCTGTCTCTGTTTCAGACACCTCAGTATGGAACAGAAAAGAGGAAGAGGGGTGAGCTTGAAAGCACTTACTTAATTGCTAGTAGAAAAAATGGGTAATAAGAATGACCTTGCACCTTATTTATTGACCAGATCTTGGGGGGGATAAAGTACTTGACTTGATTCTGTATCACTTGAAAGGCTGTCTCTATGACCAATAGCTGATGAGTAGGTGTAATAATATAGGGTAATTAAATTTTGTGCTTCCAGGCATGGAAGCATCCTTGGAAGTATTTTGTGCCTCCAGGCCAGGGAGGATTCCCCTCCCTAAAATACCTGGCATGTATAATGACTTTCCTTGTAATCACAGAATCTTAAAGCCAGTTCTGAAGCATCAGAAATTTGCCATTTGACATCTTCCACTTACCACAGTAGCCCAAATGCAGCAGGTTATGTACAAAAAGTCGGGAGGAAGGCTCATAAGCTAAATCAGAATGAGGGACAGGAGAACAGCAGAGTGACCCAAGTGGGCACAGATGCTCAGGCTGCCTGGTTCTGTGGCCGTTATTTTGTTTTCCTCAATCTGTATTAAAGTAACTTTTATTAGTTACTGCTAATTTTCATTGATTTATTTATAGATAAGTATATTGATTATCCTAAATTGCCTTCCAAGGTAGTCACCTGCACCTGTCTTTCTCTTGGACTCTGCACAAATTAGTTTTTCTCCTCTGCCTTCCCACCCACCAGGGTTTCTCTTCCCTGCTTAGTCCACCAAAGCCAAATAGCACAATATAAAACTGAGGGATGAGTCTTTTCATCCCTCAGTTCAGGCCTTGTTGGCCTGATTTGCAGGAGTGATTGGTTTGTAATCAGCTGCACCGAAGGCAGGGGATCTCCAGGCTCTGAGTATCCATACCAGAATCGGTTGAAATATTTTGCTCAAAATGGGCTTGTTGTCAAAAACTGTTATTGGGTTCTGGACAAAATGTTTTGCTGAAATATATTTGATTAATGATGGTTTCTCAAGAAGGTGTTGGGTTGAAAGTCAGAGGGAGTATGTGTCCTCCCTTTACGTTGTTCAGGGAGTTTGAGCTGCACTCTCCTACATACCTCACAACTTCTTCTCGAAGTTCTCGTGTTCTAAATTGTTTTGGGGCCATCTTCAGAAACCTGTCCTGTGAGACTCTGCACGTGTTCCTTTCCAGGGGAACTAAGAGGATCTCATTTATGTATGTGCTCCATCCAAGTTCGAGCTCTGGGGGCAGACCCACAGCATGGCCTCACCGGACCAAAGCACATGCACTTCTGTAAAGGTAGACCCCAGTCAGACACCAGGAAGGAGAAGGTAGGCCAGAAGGGGGAGAAGGGACAGGGGTGCGCAGGTGGATGATGGTGATGGAGAGCTGGAGAGAGGATGGAGAAGGCCTTTGGCCCCAGTAACAAGTGGCCGCTGCCAAGCCACCGGCCCCGTGCTGCGTGGTTGGGCCCCAGCGCCTGGGCTGCTTTCCTCGCTGTTTCTCCACATCCCCCTTCTCATCTCGGTGCCCGAGAGGCGGCTCCCGGTGCAGTCTGTGGCACGGGGAGCGATGGCTGCCGCTCGTTAGAAGAATTCCCCCAAGTCAGACCTATGGTACGAGCCGTGTGAAGCGGAAGACAATTAGGGGCTTATTAGTGTCCTGGGGAGACGTGTAACTTGTGTTGCTGGGACTTACCAAAACAGCGAGAGTCTTACCGGCAAGCTCCAGCCGAGAAAAGACTGAGGGATTGTCTCACCTAATTATAGGGAATGGGCCTCTTTGTGTTTGTGATTCGGTACGGTTGTCCGATCGCTTTTCTCTGGCTGCTGGCTCAGGCCGAGCTGGAAGTGTGCTAATTAGAAGAGAAATGGACGTAGTGATCCTGTCAGCTCTTGTTACCGGCGTGGACAAAGCCGAATATTATTCTGAGGCAGTGTTTTGTGAGTGTCCCCCTTCCAGCTCTCATTAAGGGCAAGGTTGGTGGACGGGGAGGGGACCTGACCACATGGGTTGGCTAATGGAACACAGTTACCGTTACTGTGCTAATTAACGGGCTCAGGAGGCAAATGTTTCTCCAACCAGCAGTCCCAGCAGCTGCACCTGGTGCTTCCAAAGCCCAACCATCTCTCTAGGCAAGCAAGGCAAATGTCGTATATGAGGGGACAGGGCTTTGCTTATGACATCCATCAGCCATCCAAAAGGGCAAAAGGACCATTACAGTGGTCAGCAAAGAATGGGAAAGGGCAAAAAGCTGCAGCAGTAGTAAGTCAAACTCCAGCAATCCCTTCCCCCCCAACATCCATTCACGTAGAGTGCAAAGTGTCTTCTGCCCTGCAGAGGTGGGAAGTGGGCAGCAGGGAGAGACCTGAGGAACCGCAAGGGCCTCCAGGTGCCCTCAAGAAATTTGCCTCCTGTTGTGGTCATCACAGGGCCTCATGAGACCAGGAAGGGGAAAGACGAGAGGTGACATGGAGGTGCATCAGACTGTCCCTCTCCGTGCCGATGGGGGGACACTTATTGCCTGAGGTGAGGAGCAAGATGTACATATGTATCAGGATATTTCTTTTGCCCCAGACTGTGAGACCTTCAGCTAGGCAAAATCAAAATGATTCACACAGGTTAAGGCAGGTGAAGACGATGACCAGAGGAAAGGCTACAAAAAATACATGCACTTTTCATGCCATTAGCCTAAACATGCCACAGTGGAAGACAAAAGAGGATCCAGGGCAGGGCTGTAGTGTCATCGCAATTGAGATCCCTCACCAGAAGGGAAGAACTGTGAGCACTGAGTGTCAGTGGCAGTGAGTAGTTTTATTTACTTGTCACACATTTTCTTTTTAATACATAGGTGTTTTTGTAAAGGAGTGTAGTAACTTGCACAAGTAATTGCTGTTTGATGTTTCAAAAGTTACGGGAATGTATTAGTGATTAAGCCTGAGCTGGATGTTATGGTCCTTCTAAAGGTCCTTAATTAATCAGTGTCTTTGGGCTAGATATAGTAAAACAGGTATGGTATTGTCCTAAAACTTGAAATTTGCTCTCTCTGTTTTAACAAAGTTCTTGTCCTCTTTCAACCATTCTTATTCTATGAAGGCCATTAATTCCCTGGATAGAAAGTATGTGGGTGGGAGAAGCATTTTCTTCTCTTTTTTATTCTTTAATGAGTTATTCTCACAGCAGATGCTGAACCCTGCCCTTCTGTCTCATGCAGTCATGCCCTTGCCAGCAGGCCTGCAGATTTTTGTGGTGGCCAGTATACATTTCTTCAGGGAGTTTTAAGGGGTTTCATCTCCTTATGCTGGAGAAGTGGCAATGTGACTCCTCTTGCTGGAGAACAGTCCTTCCTGTTCAATAAGCTCATTCTGTACTCATTCTGTGTCCTCTTACTATTTTGAGAGCAATTGGAAAGTGTACCAATACCTGTGCCTCTGCTGAGGCTCCAAATACAAGTTACACGACCCTGTCCTGAGTTCTTACTGAATCATGTCCAACCTTGGGCTAGGGGGAGTGAGCAGCAAGAAGAGAAATCAGGTGTGGGAAAAGTGGAAAAAGGGATTGTTAAAGATGAGGTGGTGGAAAAATGGAAGCATTCAAGCTGTTCTGAATCTCCCATAGCTCTCTTTAACCATACAGCAATTCCAGCGAGGAAGAGAAGGGGACATCAACATCTTTTCCTACAAGAGGAACCTGGATGGTTCTTCATATTCCAAAAAGATAAAATAAATCCTTTGGAATGTGTGCTTGCCAACTGCTCCCAAAAAGCAGTCTTTGGGGATAATTGCCCTTCCCTCTTCAGATAATTCTCCCAACTGCCCTTCAGTTCCTCAGACTTCAGAAGAGAGATGTGCTCCAAGTGTGGGTTTGTCTTTGACTTTTCCCTCACAGTTTTGCCCCTTTCTGCATGCTTGAGTACTGTTTTATTATCATTATTATTATTTTGTCAAGTTTTAAAGCTACAAGGGGTTCATGCTTTTCTTTCTTGGGTTATTTGTCCCTGATGGTGAAACTGTTCCAGTGAGGTTAGCTGTGTCTTTCCAAGGCTCCAGCAACGGTATGCTGTCAGCTGGGAACTCTGCTGTCTGCTTGTACCTCCTTGTTTTTCTATCTCCAACAGCTGTGATCCCAGCAAGGAACCTTTTCCTGGGGCAGCATGTACACTGTGTCCTAGCCCCACAGTCCTGCAGAGCTGTAGAAGCCTTTCCCTTTTAACTGGGGTTAATTTCCTACTGGCTGCTGCGATGGCTTGAATCTTAGGAGTCTTGCCCAGACTGATCTCCAAAGAGGGCTTGAGAAGTATCTTCCCTGCAAAGAGGTTTATTCTAGAAGGAGGAGATACGTAATCCTCTTACTAAAGCCCAGAGAGGAAAGAGGAAAACTTTTATGGCTTCTGCCTTGCCCCAGTAGCAAGCTTTTATGCTGCCTTACTAATAGAAAGAGGCAGAGAAACATTTGAATGTAATTACTCCACCCCATCTTAGGTTCTCCAGTGGATGCTCAGTGAAACCCACATCCCCACTGCCTTCAGGTGTCCCAACAGAACAGATCCGTTACAAAAGATTCTGAAGAGGAAAAGCTACTGTTACTTTGAACCATGCAGATGGCCACCAAGTACAGCAGAACGCTTCCTTGCTTTCCAAGTGCTTCAGTCTTGGTCTAAGGAGGACTCCCAGATCAATGGCAGATAACTAAAGACCGTCACAGTTGGCTTCATTTTTGTGCTCTGGAAGCTCAGGAGTGGAGTGACCTCCCTGAATAAGAGTTGATGACATTTCCCACGTCAGGCCTCTCTTGAGAGACTGGGCCTCACTGGCAGACACCAGGAGAAAAGACTCCAGGAACATGTGTTGCTGGTTTTCCCGCTTTACCTTGGTTTCTTTGCCCAAGGAAGTATGAGAATCCTTGTTTGTTACAACACTATTCTTATGGCCTGCCATGAAGCTGTATAAATAATATCATGCCACATTTCTGACTTCCAAATGCAGATAAGGATCAACTGAGTATTAAAATTGTTGCTTTTGTGTTCTCCCAAGTATGTTCAGTGAAGAGCATCCTTCATACAGATAAGCAACACTCAAGAATATTGTGAAGACAGGTGAAAAAATGTGCAGAGTGCAGATGGATGAAAATGGTGCAATGGCTTGTTATGTTCTTCACTAAGACCTTGTGGCATGAACATGCCATTTACTAATAGTACAGTAGCTCACCTGTGGGCTGGAGTAGTTTTTCGAGGATGTCTTTTGCAGTTTGAGTTATCAATCGCATTATAGTAATCATTTAAGACACAGTGACCTCAGCAAGTATTCAAACATTATTGTGCTGTGAATTATAGAAACACGTATTAGGTGAAGGTCTCTGTCCTCAAGATCTTAACAGCAGATGAAGCAGTTGTGGTGGTTTTACCCT